>APFE031033779.1:91996-128078 GCA_000404065.3 Pinus taeda
TTATGCCTTCTCTTTCTCATTTTCATGGTTGGACTCTAGAGGGAGAAGTGCTATTGTATTTTTGACTTGTATTTTCTGCAATTTGAGGAAAAGGAAGGCCAGGGTTTTGTAGACTTCATTGTGGATTGTTGTGGATTATTATGTTGATGGTGTGTTTCCTACTGTTATTGTAAATGTGTTTATGTGTTCCATTTCTTAATCTCTTGCTACTATTTAAACAAAAGAAGTGATAAAGTTTGAATTCATGCATGCCATGCTCAGCTTTCAATTTTGTTTAAAATTTATGTTTTCCACTGTCTAGAGAGGATTCGAATTCATTGTTTGCCCTCTTTAGCTTCTCTTATTTCCTCCTTGATCATCTCTTTCAGCTAAAGGCATCAGCATAAACTCCTACCTTGCCCCAAAGACCCACCTGCAAAAACTGAGCTCAATCCCCGCACCCTGAATTGCACTCCCTCCAAATTACCACCAAAAAACCCAAAAACTTTAAATCAACCCTCCTTATCAGTTTACTAGCCTAAAATCACTGTTTCTAATTGGTCAACTCATCCTATTGACAAATCTATCGAGTTTGACCCGATAGAGCCTTCTCATACCTCATAGGGCTAGCTAGGAGGTGAAATGGTTTGATGTAACTTTGAGGTTTGTCTATCTCAGCCTAGGTGAAATCTCAAACGCTAACATGTTCCATGAAAATTCTCCCTCTATCAAAGCCTTATATATCTTCAAATTTACCTAAGTTAAAAGCATCTAAAGACTTTGCAAGAATGTTAGCATGAGCCATATTCTCCACAGTGACTTTTCCAACAGCAAACAAAAAGGAAATAAATTGTTTTTTTCTTTTTCTTTTTTTATGTTCAAATGTAAGTAGTCAATGATGATATTACCTGCAAAATTAAAAAACAAAATACCTATCTATAACAAACTTCGACAACAGCAACGACCTATCTTCAAAACCATAAGTTCGTATAACCGTATTTATTTCTCTTTCCTCATGTTCCCTTTGCCAAATAGGAAAAACTCAACCTCCGCGGATATTTAAAGAAGCTTTGTGCTTCCATAATATAGGATACCAGAACTGCATTGGTTCCTCACTGAAGTTTAATTTAATATTACAGGTTAAATTATCAAGCACATGCCTTGACAAGAGAGTTGTTATCTGATCATATATGCCATCATAAAGAATCTATTTTTATTGGATAATCTATGTAGTTGAACAACTAAGTCATTGGAAATGACATCAACCCAATCAAAAATACAATTTATTTGTATGTCTCATAAAGCATGTAAATTCAATGCATTTCGAAATATTTGTTGTACTAATTGCCCTACTACATGAGCAAGGAGCCAACAGAAATACCTAAATGGTTTCCTAAACCAAGAAATATCTACAAGAGAAATATCGAAAGGAAGCTCAATAGTTGGAGAAATGAATGCTCGCACAATGTCAATCTCGCCTCCTTAACAGACAATTCTAAATGCTTGTTTAGTTATGGTAACTTGACTAATCATATGAATGCAGTGGGATTCAAAGGAACCTCTGTCGCTCCTAGCTTAATTCTCCTTGTTCTTAAATAAAAATTATTTGCATAGAGATAAATAATTTATCTGAAATCAAAGACCTTCAGAACACACCCATCTTTCGCTAATCTGGTACTCTAAATCGTGTTGCTTGTTTTCTCTTTTGTTGACATATCGCTCATACATTGTCGACCAGTCAAAGCTATCATCGATGTCAGTAAGTGAGTTAACCATATCACTGCAAATGGTCTCTTTGCTTCGTCTACTACCCATTTTTCTTTGTAGTAAAAAATACTCTATCAATGAATAGAATTTTCAAATCTTGTTTGTAACCACCTCCTCCCACATTTACTGTAGAAATATGCTGATAGAATTTCAACTGCTCAAGAAATTTAATCTAAAATCAAGAGACACAATTCTACTCTACTACTTTGTGGAAAGTAATTCACAATTTCGAACAAGATGCACAAACATGAATCATCAAATACACAGGTACACATATATTACTAGGGGAAAGCAACAACTAGAAACCCCTTAAGCCCATTTTCATTAATCAAGTGAATTAAGAAACAAATACAATTGTGATCTCTCGCTTTGACAACTGCTTGCAAGAGTAAACGTGTTCTCACTCTACCTGCACTCACTCATATTTCCTTGTGCAATTCTTGAGCATATAGGCCGTTATTTCCCCCCCTATTTGCTTGCGCAATTCCCAAGGATTGATCACCTGACCAATACTCTAAATTGTACACTCAATCTAGTATAAAATTATTTGTACACTTCCTTGGAATCTCCACCATAGCTTAACCAATTTGAATTCCTTGCATGCATGAGATATTTTTGGTTGAATGATCAGTTAACTGGATGATATTTGAGTTAGATTGTTGTCCCGCTACACAACTGACCTCCAACAAGCTCTAATAACTATTACAACTAAAAATAACTGGACTAGATTGCTATAATTTGGCAATCAACACATGAAAACTGAACTCCAAGCCCACTAACTCGAATTTAGTGTTCTTACTGAGTGACAAGAGCCATGTCACTTCAGTTAATTGCCTCCAACTTGTTTGTTGATGTGGAAATTTGAATTTTCTCAATTTGACTAAGGCTAAAGTCAAATTGAGCCTTTCTTGATACACTTCTCAACACTCCCTCTTAGCAAGAAATGGATTTTCAACCACCCATATTTTGCACTTGTGGAATGTATTGTAGAACTACCTCTCACTATTGTTGTTGCTACTGCAAAAACTGAAAATGAGAAGCATAAAAAAAACCTAAATCAACTATGTCTACAACTCTCTACTGGGAATATTTTGTTGTTGTTGACTCTAGTATTGAGCCTCCTGCTCTGTTGTCAAATATCCTCTACACTCCTCAATATATATCTGACATTGATCCTCCTTATACTAAATAATGTGGGCCCATGTAGCAAGGTAATGATCCATGAGGAGAACACTTCAATGGACCCTACCCAAATTTCTTCAACTCTTGTACTAAGGTTTTACAACGCCCCACCTCACTCCTGGAAGTATAGCTGCATTCATGGAAAAAATTTATCAACTCATACTGCTGCTATTGATCTGTTGTTGCAACTACTACAATAATGAGTCTGATCTCTCCAGGTCCTGAAGTACTAACTTCCATAGGGTTTCTCTCTCTGAAACTAAACACTCTTTCAGTCTCGATCTCCCTGTGGGAAATCTCTCTCCTCCTCAATCTACCAATACCAATTATCATAACACCTTTTTGTGTCACTAAAAATTGACTCATCGATCTTCCCACTAGTATCCTTCTACTCCATTAAGAAGTATACACATAGGGTCTTCTAGATCTACCCTAAACTAGGGCTCCATCAATCTACCTCCTATCAGTCCATGGCTCCTTTCATGCGTACTGTATTTCAGGTCCTCAAGTTGTTTCATACTGCATACGAAAGTCATTTTTCACAACTATGTTTGTGAATAGTGCTCATCCTTCTAGATCTTCCCTATCTCTGTGACATATCAGTTGTTCTTGTCACTCTTCTTAGGGATTTCAGATCTTCCCACATACAATCACTCCTTGACTGATCTAAAACTTTTGCAACAAGGCCTCTTTTCTCTAATTTTTCAAACACCAAACTAGATAACTAGGGCAACAAAACCAACCCACTTGGGTGCTCTTGGTTGCTCCAAAAGTCAATCCTTAGGGTATCAAAATACCACCCACTTGTTGTGACAAGTTTTCCACTTGTCCACAACACTTAGGGCAACTAAACAACCACTAGTAAGCATCCAACACACAGTACATAGGTTGAATATTTGTTCTAATGTTAATCTTGTTCTTATCCCATGTGGAATTATTGTGATATAATTGCAACTTCTCAAGAAATGTAATCTAAAATCAAGAGACACAATTCTACTATATTGTTGTGCGAAAAGTAATTCACAATTTAGAACAACATGTGAAAACATGAATCATCATATACACAAGTACGCAGATGTTTCTAGGGGCAAGCAACTACTAAAAACCCCTTAAGCATGTTTTTATTAATCAATTGAATTGAGAAACAATTACAATTGTGATCTCTTCCTCTGAGGAAAAACAAAAGTAAACTTGTTCTCACTCTTCTTGCACTCGCGCTGCCCACACTCGCATTGCCTGCACTCACTCCTATTTCCTTTCACAATTCCTAAGGAAATAGACCCCTATTCCCCCCTCCCCCCAAAAAAAATTTGCTTATGCAACCCCCAAGGATTGATCACCTGAAAAATACTCTAAATTGTACACTCAATCTAGTATATAATTAATTATACATTGCCTTGGAATCTCCATCATAGCTTGAAAAATTAAAATTCCTTGCATGCATGATCTATTTTTGGTTGATTTATTAGTTAAATGGATGGTCTTTGAGTTAAACTATTGTCCCACCGCACAACTAATCTCCAACTGGCTCTAATAACTTTTAGAACTAGTATAACTAAGTACAATTGAAAATAACTAGGCTAGATTGCTATAGTTTAGCAATCAACACATGCAAACTGAACTCTAAGCCCATTATCTCAAATTTAGTGTTATAATTGAGTGAAAAGAGCCATGTCCCTTCAATTAATTGCGTGTCAGTTGTTTGTTGATGTGGAAATTCAAATTTTCTCAATTTGACTAAGGCTAAAGTCAAATTGAGCCTTTCTTGCTACACTTCTCAACATTTACCCACTTTTACAAGCTCTCCAAGATAAATATGAGCGGAGTGTCACTATGACTGGACCCAACATCCAAGTTCCGGTTATGGAAGTGGGGCCTACAAACTAAAGCACATACTACCATGCCTCAGGGACATTAGATCACTCAGCAACCTAGTAACAACCCCTGGTGATAAATCCCTAAGATGGAACTCTTTTTAAAAGACTTGACACCCCAATTGCACTTGTCTCACTATGTGTGTGGTTATGAGGCTCCAACTAGATGCATAAGCTTGCCACCAACGGTTATGACCGAAATTACTCAGTGTTGTATTATCGGTCACGAGATCTAAGCCACTTTTTCAGGCTAGCCTCTAAACTACTGCCCAGAACTATCTATAACTTTTGGAATCATGACTAATATGATGAAAATGCAAACAATAAAAACTCAAGTAATATCTTGACCAAGACATGTTAATACATGATAGAAATTTTTTCAAATAGATGGTAAACATAGAAGTTACAAATCATGAATGCATATCCGATCATAAAACTCTTGAATTTTGTCTAAGAATCACCATGAAGGATCAATGCCCTCTTTAGGTAGCTACAAAAACACTTGTTAGCCCATGCATCCATCAACTATTCAATAACTTACCAAATCATGAACAAGAGCCATAGTTAGAGAACATCACATAACCATGCATTTAACCAGCTTATAATCATAATAGGAACCATGACAAATCATCCATAAAATCCACATAATAACCAATACAAGTGCTCATAGATCACAATAGGAAAATAACTCATATTAACATAAGAAAATGCCAACCAAGTGAGGGACTTCCATGTACCACCTGAAAAAAGACTAGGATGAACCAAATCTCTCTTTCAACCAATCAACCCCACGCCATATTCCAAGCATGAATGTGGGATCATATGGGTTAAACCAAAATAAAACCAACCAGGGTTTCTAGAGGCCAAACCACTACAACCCTCAACCACAGTGATTTCACCAAACTAGTCCATAAAACACTAACACCAACCAGATCCTTATCTTCCCAAGTTATCCAGGACTCTAGGGATTATATCTCAACCCACAGCCTCCAGGGACCCAAGTTGTTAAAGGGATATAGATAACTACCATCTCAACCCACAACCTCCAGGATCCCAAGTTGTTCCAGGGCGCTAGAGATTTTATCACAACCCACAGCCATAGGGAACTTGAGAACCAATCAGAAAATCAAAATGGGGAACTCAATACATCATGGTTATACAAATGGAAAGGCAAGGCTAAAACAACTTCCAATCCAGGAAAATCCCATGCCAATGATAGCAACATAATCAAAGAACCACATGCATGTACCATGCATCCAGATATCATCAAGAAAATCACACTTGCAACCTATTACCTGCAATGTCCACTAGTTGCAGTTGTTGATCCAACCTTCTTTTTCACTACTCACAAATTCCTTGCTTGTCCTTTGCTTTCTTTCTCCAAATCCAAGTGAATGCTAGAGTGCTCTAAAAATGCTCTAAGTGTGAAAAGTGTATAACAGAGAATGAACAAAAGTTGAATCCAACATATTTCAAAAAACTATTAATTGTTTATCTGAAGCCTTTTGATCATTGATCACGTTTTCTTCTTTTTTTCATTTTCCTTCGTTTTTCCTATAATTTCCATTGCATGGAAATTTGTAACTCTTCACCTTCCTTTTCTCCTATTTTCCTCTTTTCCTCTTTGCCTTTGCCAATTTCCATAGTCATTAATAAACCACAAGTGATGTCCATTATAATGTTTTCCCACCATTCAGCTTGGAATATGTGTCCCATGACCTTCATCTTATTTTATTTAGATGGAAAATCAACCAGGGGTTGTTAGAAACCTCTCCCCCTTAGGGGAACACTATCCTCGGTGTTCTATGACGCTTAAACCAGAAAAACATGTTTCCAATGGAGCTTTATAACATAACTCGATGCATCATTTACAACATACCAAACTATTGAGAAATCATGACCATCATACACCTTATTGGAGCTCTATAACATAACTCGTTGCAGTATTTACAACATCTTGTTTATCGGAGCTTTATAACACCTCTCATTGCAGTATATATATATATATATATATATATATATATATATAATATATATATATATATAATATAACCAAAACCCATCTGCTCAACCAATAAATAAGGAAGGATACAAGGCCCACATCTCATCAACCATCTCCCATGTAGCTTCATCGGGCCCAAAGTGCTTCCACTGCACTTTAACTTACTCTATTTCTCGGTTCTAAAGCATGAGTTGTTTCCACTGCAAATGCATTGTGTCTTTGGATGGATCTCTCCCTCTAGTTCCACCTACAATACAGACCAATCAATCACATTATCAGCATCCCAGACATATCTCTTAAGCTATGAAACATAGAAAACATCATGGAATTTCACTGTCGAAAACAATGCAAGTTGGTAGGCCACTGGTCCAATCCTCTCAATGATCTCAAAAGGCCCACAATACCAAGGTGCTAAATTGGCACATGATCCAATCGTCAAGGAGCTCTTCTTGGGCTTGATTCACATGTACACATGCTCCCCAATCTAATACTCCTTGAATGATCTATGTTTATCCGCATAAATATTATGCCCATATTGTGTTGCCTATAAATTCCTCTTAATAACCTGCATCTCCTGCTCCATCTCAGTCAGCATATCCGGTCCAATCGGTACCATGTTCACTATATCACTCTAACTGGTGGGAGTATTATAACTATGTCCACAAATAGCCTCAAATGGACTCATCTTCAAGACTTCCTGATACCCATTATTATATGAATACTTTACCAATGGAAGGCACTCCTCCCACTTCCTTTGTTGATGCATAGCATACATTCTTCACCATGTCCTCAAGAATCTTGTTTACCTTCTCTGTTTGTCCATATGTCCGCAGATGATAAGTTGTGTTGAAAACTAACTCTGTGCCCAAGCCTACAAACAAATCCTTCCAAAACCTGGAGGTGAACTTGGAATCTCTATCTGATACAATATTCTCGGTAACTCCTTGCAACCTCATTATATCCCTAATGAATATTTGAGCTATCTCACTAGCTAAATTAGTAGACTTTACTGCAATGAAGTGAGCCACCTTGCACAACCTATCAACCACAACCATGATAGAATCACGTTGCCTTGAGGTCCTCGATAATCCTATAATCAAATCCCGTGGAAATTACCTCCCATTTCCATTATGGAATGAGAATAAGTTGCAACAAACTAGTTTGATGCTTACATTCTACTTTCACCTGCTGACAGTCCAAACATCTTACAACAAACTCAACCACCTATTTCTTCAAGTTCGGCCAATAGTATAACTTCTTAACAACTATCAAAGTCTTTTTAAATCCTAGGTGGGCTTAATATGGCTTGACAAGAAACTATTTCAAGATTAGCTTCTTCAAGTCACTACTATCTGGCACATAAATCATGTTCCTGAATCTCACCAAGCCATTTGTCGTGAGGTGGTACTCCTCATCCCTGTTGTTAGGTCCATATAATACTAGCGTATTCCCCCATTATTATTGTCATTGTAGCCCTTAATGTTATTGTTGTGCCCATGTTGTCCCCATATTGTTATTATTGTGCCCCATAGAAGTCCATTATTGTTATTGTTGTGCCTTTACATTATTATTGTTATGTCGGCTCTGATTATATTGTGACCCCTTAGACTCCTATATATAGAAAGGAGGTTTTGTCATTTGAATCATCCAAGAATTGTTCATTTTTGTAATTTAAAGGAGGTATCCCCCTCTAAGAGGCTTCTTTTGAAGTTGTTGATCTACCTTTTCTATCTTTTTGTGAGCTGGTTGCATAACATTTGGTATAAGAGGTTTGGATTCTAGGGTTTCGCTACTTCAAATAGGTCCTTGTGGAATTTTCGCTATAACTTCTTTTTACAAAGATTCAGAAGCTAAAACAAAACCCATTTGAGAGGAAATCTTGATGAACTTCGTGTCCGAATTTCAGAACTTATATAGCTATATTTGCAGAGATATGATCCAAGAAAGTTAGGGTTTTCACACGCTCCCGAATTCGATCTCAAACAGGGGACCTTGGGAAAATCGTCATAACTTTCTCTCTGAGCATTGGATTTGAATTTCATAATAAGTGACAGAAAGGGGACGTAATTTAGTTTGTTGGGTATCATTTTCAGCTTTAAAGGTCAAAACAGTGACATGTGGCACTTCGTACATTTTCTCTCTACTGAACTAGTCTATAATCAGGTCATTGTGGGAGATTAGGCATAATGCTTTCTTGGAGAATCCAATCTCGATCAGACTTGTGGGGTTGAAAATAGGACTCATAAGGATACCATGATATGAAATTTTAGATCTTGGAGATCCACCATTACAGAGATAAAAGAGATTCAATGTCGAGCTCCTACAAAGAAAAAAAAGTGTGTATTTTTTTAAAATTTGCATATGTTTTGTTTGAAAAATTAATTTGAAGTGATTCAAAGGGCATAATGAATCATAATACTCATTAATTGATGCCCTGAAGAAATAAAATGGAAACACCTAGTAAGCAACCCGAAATTTTTACTATGATGCATGAAGAAGAAGAAGAAATGTAACATGATACATCAAAAGTATGAGACCAAGTGAAACAATTTTCGCTCTCACAAAAAGTAACCAAAAATGAAATGGAAGCTAAGATGGATGGTTTGAAGAATAGCATAAAATCAAACATGGAAGGATTGAAGAATGGCATGAAATCTAATATGGTTGACATGAAAGATAATATGGAAGATTTTAGGAATGGTTTAAAATCAGACATGGAAGGTTTTAAGGAATGTTTGACAAGGTTGCTACAAGAAATGCTTCCTAATGGAAAAAAGGTATTAGATGAAACTCATGATGAGAAGAAAATAAATTTTAATCATGATTTCATAGACTCTAATAGTAGATCGAAGACCCACCATGTTCCAAAGATCGATATGAGGAGTTTTGATGGCAAGGATCCCGTAACATGGATACTAAAAATAGAGAAATATTTCGATCTCCATAATGTGCAAAACACACAAAAGGTACGCATTGCGACTTTATATTTGGAACCCAATCAGTTTGTATGGTATGGGTGGCTTTGCTCTTGTAAAAAATTGTCATTGGTTAATATTTACCAAGGAAATGATGACACATTATGAGGATACAAAGAGTAACACCTTCTTTAGTCAATTGATAAATCTCAAACAAAAGGGTTAAATGGTGGAGCACATTCAGGACTTCCAAAAATTGAATATAAGGGTAAATGATATTCCAGAGGAGCATAGGGTTGATGTGTTCATAGGGACCTTAAAGGATAACATCCAACATGAGGTTCGCCTTTGGGACCTGATTCATTGGAAAAGGCATTCAGGTTGGCAAGAAAAATTGAAAGAAAAGTTATGGCAACAAGGAATCCTACCACTCATGACTATAAAGATGGAAGTGTTGTTGCCCCTAGCCTTCCACAACCTACAAGGTTGACACCACAAAAATTCGAATAAAAAAGAGAAAAAGAGTTTTCTTATAGTTGTGATAGCAAATACACTAAAGGTCATAAGTGTGCTGAGAAGAAATTATTTTACATCAATTGTGAAGGGGAGGAAGAAAAGGAACAAGAAATGTCAAAATAAGAGGATATACACCAGGAACCAACCCTAGAGAAAGAAGAAATGAATCTGACCATATATTGTAATGCATTGGTAGGAATTACAACTCCTCGAACTCTTAAGATAGAAGGACATATCAAGAAGAAAAGGTAATAGTGTTGATTGATTCGGGTAGTATCCATAATTTTATTCATTGTAAAATAGCTAAGGGATTGAATTGCTTCCTATATCCAGCACCAGAGTGTGAAGTGATGGTTGTAAATGGAGGAACCATAAATTGATCTGGAAAGTGCCATAATATCAAGTTATCCATGGGAGAATATGTATTGCATAGTCCAATGCTTTCCATTAGAATGGGTGGTGCTAATATTGTACTAGGAGTCCAATTGATACAATCTTTGGGTACAATAGCTTTTAATTTTCAAGAACTTTTCTTGAAAATTTTGGGAAGAAAAGGAAGTTGAATTAAGGGGTATCGCAGGGAAACTGGGAAATTTAATCAGCTCTTAGGCATGACAAAGCTTCTAAAGAAAGAACAACGGGGCATAATTGCATAATTATGTTCACTAGAGGTTCCCACATCGAAATCATCTATTTATCCATATCTCCAAAAAGCCTTGGACAATCATTCCAAGGTATTTGAGGCTCCCAAAGGCCTCCCACCTATTCATGATCATGACCATGCTATTCATTTGATTCCAGGAAGTATTCCTCCAAACATTAGGCCTTACAGATATCCATATGCCCAAAAGAGTGAAATTGAACATATGGTTGCAGAAATGCTAGAGGCTAGTATAATTCAACCTAGTCAAAGTTATTTCTCTGCTCCAGTAGTATTGGTGCACAGGAAGGATGGATCATGGCACATGTGTCCGAATTATAGGGAGCTCAACAAGCTCACTATTTAAGAAAAAATTCCCATTATAGTCATTGATAAATTATTGGATGAATTACATGGAGCAATTTACTTCACCAAGTTGGATCTTCATTCAGGATATCATCAAATCAAAATAAAGACTGAAGGCATTCCGAAAACAAATTTAGAACTCATGATGGTCATTGTGAATTCTTGGTCATGCCTTTTGGAATTACCAATGCACCTTCTACATTTCAAGGTTTTAATTCCATTTTCAAACCCTTCCTTAGAAAATTTGTGTTAGTATTTTTTGATGATATACTAATCTACAAAAACTCTTGGAAGGATCATGTTCAACATGTTGACAGGGTGTTCAAACTATTGAAGGAGAAACAATCATATGCAAAAGCCTCCAAATGTTTCTTTGGAGTATAGGAGGTGGAATATCTGGGTCATACTGTATCTCATGAAGGTTTTAAGGTAGACCTTAGAAAAATTAAATTCATTAAGGAATGGAAATTTCCCACATCCATAAAGCATCAGCAAGGATTTCTCGGGTTGACTGGGTATTATCACAAGTTTGTTGAGAATTATGGGAGAATAGCAGCACTTCTAAGGACATTACTGAAGAAAGATGCATTTTCTTGGACTCTAGAAGCAACAATGGCCTTTGAACATCTTAAAGAGGCAATGTGCCAAGCACTAGTATTAGTTACACCAGAATTCACAAAAACCTCTATTAAGGAATGTGATGCCTCGGGAAATGGAATTGGTGCTATTGTAATGCAAGAAGGAAGACCCATTGCTTTTGACAGTTGTCCAATCAAAGGAAAGTATTTACACAAAGCTATTTATGAGAAGGAAATGTTGGCAATACGACATGCACTTAATAAATGACAACCTTACCTAATGGGAAGACACTTTAGGTAAAAACAGATCATGATAGCCTTAAATACCTTTTAGAAGAAATATTATCTTCATAAAAGCAAAAAAATGGGTCACAAATATGTTGGGTTATGACTCTGAAATCATCTACAAAAAAGGGAAGCAAAATGTTGTTGCAGATGCACTCTGAAGAAAGGATGAGAATGTGGAAGCATTGTTTTGTGTCATTTCTATTATCAACCCAGATTGGATAAAAAAAGCAAGGGATGAATGGAAGAATGACGAAAAAGTGTGGGCACTCATTCAAAAGTTGCAGAAAGATCCCAGTACATCTGATACATTTAGCTAGAAAAATGATTCGCTATGGTACAAATATCGCTTATACCTTTGTAAGAATTCCCAAATCAAACAAAATATTCTTCTCAAATTGCACACCTCTCTGTTAGGAGGGCACTCAAGATTTTAAAAACATACCACAAGGTTAAGAAGGAATTTTTTTGGGATGGCCTTAAATCTGATATTCAAAAGTTTGTGGCGGAATTCTTAGTTTTCCAACAAAATGAAGTTGAAACAATTAAGACCCTGGGTCTGTTACAACCTTTATCCATTCCAAGTCAACATTGGGAGGAGGTTTCAATGGATTTTATCATAGGTCTACCCAAATCCGAAGGAAAGAGTGTCGTCATGGTGGTAGTTAATAGACTTACCAAGTATGTACACTTTTGTGCATTATCTCATCCATTTAAAGCCAATATAGTTGCTACTGCATTTATGGAAACAATACAAAAGCTACATGGAAACCCAAAGATTATTGTAAGCGACAGAGATCCCATTTTCACTGGAAATTTTTGGATGGAATTATCTTCTTGTTTGGGTACTCAGTTAGCTCATAGCTCATCTTATCATCCTCAATCTGATGGGAAAACTAAGATAGTGAACAAATGTTTGGAAGGATATCTTCATTGCTTTGTAACTGATAAATAAACACAATGAGTGGTGCATAAATAGAATGAAACAACAGGCAGATCAACATCACAGGGAAATAAGTTTTGATGTAGGTGACTGGGTATTTCTACGACTACAACCATACAAACAAATGTCCCTCAAGCAAGCTAAGAAGGATAATAAATTATCACCAAAGTATTATGTCTCATACAAGGTGTTGCAAAATATTGGTACTATGGCATACAAATTGGAGCTTTCTGCATCTTCCCGACTGCACCCAGTTTTCCATGTTTCATGCTTAAAGAAGGTTATAGGTGACAAGCTCCTAGTTCAAACAATATTTCCAAAACTTGACAAGGAAGGTAAAATCATATTGGAACCTGCATTCGCAGAAACAAGAACTCGACAGCTACGAAATCGATCAATTTCAGAGTATATCATCAAGTGGAAGAACTTACCCACTAAAGATTCCAGATGGGAGGAGATAATTTTGCACATAGGCATCCAGAACTACTCAAGTGTTGAGGACAACACTTTTTACAAGGATAGGGGCATGTTAGGTCCCTATAATACTAGTGTATTCCCCCATTATTATTGTCATTGTAGCCCTTATTTTTATTATTGTGCCCATGTTGTCCCCATATTGTTATTATTGTGCCACAGAGAAGCCCACTATTGTTATTTTTGTGCCCTTACATCATTATTGTTATCTCGAGTCTGATTATATTGTGACCCCTTAGACTCCTATATATGAAAAGGAGGTTTTTTCATTTGAATCATCCAAGAATTTTTCATTTGTGTAATGTAAAGGAGGTTTCCCCCTCGAATAGGATGATTTTGAAGTCGTTGATCTATCTTTTCTATATTTTTGTGAGTCGGTTGCATAACACCTATCACCTTCGCCCTGTTGTGTTAGGTCCCTATATTGCTAGTTTAACGCCTTACTGTTATTAGTACAACCCCTTTATTATGTTTTTGTGCCCATCTAGTCCCCATATTGTTATTATTGTGCCCCATAGAAGCCAACTATTGTTATTATTGTGCCCTTACATTATTATTGTTGTGTCGGCTCTGATTATATTATGACCCCTTCCACTACTATATATAGAAATGAGGTCTTGTCATTTGTATCATCAAAGAATTGTTCATTTGTGTAATGTAAAGGAGGTTTCCCCCTCGAAGAGGCTTATTTTGAAGGTATTGATCTATCTTTTCTATGTACTTGTGAGCTGGTTTCATAACATTTGGTATCAGAGTTTTGGATTCTAGGGATTCACTGCTCCAAACATGTCATCGTGGAATTTTCGCTATAACATTTTTTCTGCGACATTTCAGAAGCTAAAAATAACCCATTCAGAAGACATCTTGCTAAACTTTGGGTCCAAATTTCATATCTTGTCTCACTATATTTTAAGATATATGATCTAAGGAGGTTAGGGTTTTGCAAGCTCCATAATTCCATCTCAAACAAGCCATCGTGGAATTTTTGCTATAATTGTTTTTCTACAAAGTTTCAAACTCTGAAATTAAAACCCATATGAAATGAAATCTTGGTGAAGGTCGGGCCCGAATTTTAGATCTTGTTTTGTTATATTTTCAGAGATACAATCCAATACATTTATGGTTTCTGCGGGCTCCCGAATTACATCCCAAATAGGTGACATTGGGAAAATCGTCATAACTTTCTCTTTGAGCATCAAACTGAAATTTTGTTAGAATTTACATAAATAGGATGGACTCTAATTTTTTTGTTTATTGGTTTTAGGTCCTAAGGTTGAAACAGTGACACATGGCACTTCCTACAAGTTCACTCTACTGAAAAAGTCTATAATCAGGTCATCGTGGGAGATTTGACATAACTCTTCCTTGTAGAAACCAATCTTGATCAGACTTGCGGGGTTAGAAAGAGGACTCATAGGGCTAATGCAGGATGCAATTTCAAAACTTGGAGATTTGAAATTATAGAGTTACAGTCGTTTCAAGATCGATCTCCTAAAATTAAGAAAAGGCGATATGAAGAAGTTTGATGGCAAGGACCCATTAAATTGGATACTACAGATGGAGCAATATTTTCATCTACATGAGGTGCAACTATTACAAAAGGTATGTATTGCATCTTTTTATTTAGAACCGAATCAATTTTTATGGTATGAAGGGCTTTGTTCTCATAAACCATTTGTCACATGGTCAATTTTCATGGAGGAAATGATAGCACATTATGATGATACAAAGAGAAACACCTACTTTAGCCAATGGATAAATCTCAAACAAAAGGGTTCAATGGTAGAGCACATTGAGGACTTTAAAAAATTGAATATAAGGGTAAATGATATTCCAGAGAAGCAAAGGATTGATGTCTTCATAGGGACTTTAAAGGATAACATTCAAGATGAGGTTCGTCTTTGGGAACCTGATTCATTGGAGAAGGCATTCAGGTTGGAAAGAAAAATTGTAAGCGAAATTATGGAAACAAGGAATCCCACCAATCACGACTATAATTATGGAAGTTTTTTTTTCTCCTAGCCTTCCACAAACTACAAGGTTTACACCACAACAATTGGAAAAAAAAAAGGGGCTTTGTTACAATTGTGATAGCAAATAGAGTAAAGGTCATAAGTGTGCTGAGAAAAAATTATTTTACATAAATTATGAAGAGGAGGAAGAAAAGGATCAAGAAGCATCAAAAGAAGAGTATATACACCAAGAAACAACCCCAGAGAAAGAAGAAATGAATCCGACCATATCTTTTAAAGCATTGGCAAGAATTACCATTCCTCAAACACTCAAGATAGAAAGACATATCAAGAAGAAAAAGGTTCAAGAAGTGAATCCGACCATATCTTCTAATGCATTGTCCAGAATTACCACTTCTCAAACTATCAAGATAGAAGGACATATCAAGAAGAAGAATGTTCAAGAAGTGAAAGATCACATCGAGCATCAGGAAATGAATTCGACCATATCTTGTAATGCATTGGAAGAAACTACCACTCCTCAAACTCTCAATATAGAAGGACATATCAAGAAGAAAAAGATTCAAGCAGTGAAAGATCACATCGAGCAACAACAAGTTCTCCAACTTTTAAAGGATAATGCCACTTGTTGCAGAATCGAATGAAACAACAGGCATATCAACATCGCAGTGAAAGAAGTTTTGATGTATGCGATTGGGTATTTTTACAGCTACATCTCAAGCAAGCTATTTATGAGAAGGAAATGTTGGAAATACTACATGCACTTAAGAAATGGTGACCTTACCTAATGGGAAGACACTTCAAGGCAAAAATGGATCATGATAGTCCTAAATACTTTTTAGAACAAATATTATCTTTAGAAGAACAGGAAAAATGGGTCACAAATATGTTAGGTTGTGACTTTGAAATCATCTACAAAAAAGGGAAGCAAAAGGTTGTTGCAGATGCACTCTCAAGAAAGGATGAGGATGTGGAAGCATTGTTTTGTGTTATTTCTATTATCCAACCAGATTAGATAAACGAAGCAATGGATGAATGGAAGAAGGAGGAAGAAATGTGGCCACTCATTCAAAATTTGCAGAGTATCCCAGTTCAAACAATATTGCCAGAACTTGACAAAGAAGGAAAAATCATATTGGAACTTGGAGCAGTCACAGAAACAAGAACCCAACAGCTACGAAATCGGTTAACTTCAGAGTATCTCATCAAGTGGAAGAAATTACCTACTGAAGATTCCACATGGGAGGACAAGAATTTTATACAGAATCGTCAAGAACTACTCAAGCATTGTGGACAACACTTTTTGAAGGAGAGGGGCATGTTAGGTCCCTATACTACTAGTGTAACACCTTATTTTTATTAGTACAAACACCTTATTATATTGTTGTGCCTATGTAGTCCCCATATTGTTATTATTGTGCCCCATATAAGCCCACTATTGTTATTATTGTGCTTACATTATTATTTTTATGTCGGCTCTGATTATATTATGACCCCTTATACTCCTCTATATAGAAAGGAGGTCTTTTCATTTGTATCATCCAAGAATTGTTCATTTGTGTAATGTAAAGGATGTTGCCCCCTCGAAGAGACTTATTTTGAAGGTGTTTATCTATCTTTTCTATCTTTTTGTGAGTTGGTTTCATAACATATTGCTTCAATTGTCGTTACTTCCCATCCTGATGCCCTACATGTAAGATCTGCTACTGTAAATTTGTTCCACAAGAGATCATAGTTGAAATGTGATTTACCTACACTCTCCTACTGAGAGAATACACAACCCTATTCTCCTTGCCTTTAATGTACTTGATCATCAAATCGAACTCATTGAGGGTGTCCAACCACCTAGCTTGCCTTAAATTCAGAATAGGTTGGTTAAAAAAGTACCTCAACCCACTATGATCACTCATTAGAACAAACCTCCTGCCAAGGAGATAATGTCTCAAAATATTCAATACATGAATGATGGTTGTCAACTCAAGATCGTGTGTCACATATTTTTGCTCATTCTCATTCGACTTCCTTGACTCATAGGATACCACTTGCCCTTCCTCCATCGGGACTCCACCAAGTCCTTCCTTGCAAGCATCTATACAAACCACAAACTCCTTATCGGGATATGCAATCTTCAGAACTGGAGAATTTGTAAGCAAATGCTTCAACTAATAAAAATTAGTTGCACACTCCTCGACCCGTTCAAAATTCTTCCCTTTTCTCTCCAATGATGTAATAGGATAGCTAATCTTCGAGAAGCTCCTGATGAACCGCTTGTAATAACCTGCTAATCCCATGAATGATCTGACCTCATCCACATTCTTAGGAGTTGTCCATTCTATGATAGCTTTAATATTTTATGGATCCACTGCTATCCCTTCCTTGGAAATAACATGTCCAAAGTACATGAAAGTGGTTGGAGCATTTGTATGACTGGAAGGAACCACCACAAACTCATAGTGCCCATACCTCGTTCGGAATGTAGTCTTGTAGATGCCTTCTTCTTTGATGTGCACATGATGATATCTTGATCTCAAATCAATCTTTGAGAACATTGTTGCTCCCTTCAACTGATCAAATGACTCATCAATCGGCGACAATGTATACCTATTCTTGATATTTAGTTTGTTCAGTTGTTTGTCATCAATGCATAACTTGAGAGTACAATCCTTCTTCCTTATAAAGAATAATGGTGTGCCCCATGGCAACACACTTGGCCTTATGTATCCCTTGTCGAGCATTTATTTAAGCTACAATTTCAATTCCACCAGTTCTAGAGTGCTCATCCTGTATGGTGCCTTTGAAGTTGGTGTTGCTTCTGACATCAACTCAATAGAGAAGTCCACTTCCCTATGAGGTGGTATCTCTAGGATCTCTTCAAGAAACACATCCTGGAATTGTTGCAAAACAATATACTTCTTCATAAATTCCTCATCCTTAACACCCTTCCCTTTGTCATTGGAAATATGAACTACAAATAACAAACAACATTTTCTACAGTTGTGCTTTGCTTGCATAGTTGTGACCGTTCTCACTGATGTAGGCTTCTTTTTTCCCTACAATATTCTCTTTTATCCATCATGATCTAAGCACTCAATAGGCTTGTCGTAACAGTCCATTTTAGTCTTGTGAATGAACAACCGGTCCATGCCCAAAAGCATATTATATGAACCCAAAGGAAGAACATTTAGATGTGTTCATGTAGGCATACCATTCAGCTTAAATGAACAAGATCTCACCCAATGATGAACTCTCCTCTTGGTCCTTGTAGCCAACTGCACCAACCAATATTATGCATGTACTTATTTACTCAAGCAACACTTATCCACCAGGTCAGGATTGATATAACTATAATTTGATCTAGGATTAATCAAAATAGAAACAACTTGATCACAAAGCTTGCGTTCCATCTCAATAACGGATGTCAGATAATCTGCCTACCTATTATCCAATACTGCATAAATCTGAGGAACACTCTAACCAACATCCCCAACTGTCAGTGCCTCATGAGCATTGTAAATCTAAGGCCTACCACCCTAGTGCGATGGAAAATCCCTCTCACGATGATCTCCACCACAAGTCCAAGACCTCAAAGGCTTCGTGCCATCATCTTTATTGTGCTCCTCGGGCTGAGACCCATGTCCTCTGTCAACTACATTAAACTTCTTATAAGGTGCCACATTCTCCTTGTCTCATGCATCTTGATTTCTTCCTCGCTTTTGAGGCCATTTTCCTTTAGTCTTTTCATTCAGTTTCCAGTCACGCTTGGAGTCAGATTTGCACTTTGACTGCTCATAAAATTACTTTAGCTTTCTAATAACTTCCTCCAGTGACCAAGGCTCATCAAACTCAATCTGATCCTTGAATGTTACTGCCAACCCACTGATGAACCTTTGAATCTTTGCTTTATCATCCTTAAGATAAGGCACATACCTCAACAGGTCCAACAACCTGCTAATGTACTCATCATTTTTCATAGAACCCATCTTCAACTCATAAAACTCCTTAGCCTGCTCACATTGTCTCTTTCTGACAAGTACTTCTTCTTGAAGAGTCTCCTAAACTCATCCCAAATTAGCTCATCTTCTATAATTCTTCTAACATTCTTAACATCTTCCCACCAGATGTATGATATACCTTTGAGGCTAAAGGTAGTTATCTTGGCTTTCATGTTCTTTGAGTAATCATGCAATTTGGGGAACTTCTTCATCCTAACAAACCATTATTCTACATATTCTGATCTCTTCATCTCTCAATCAAATGTAGGAGGCTTAGTTTTCTTGAAATCCTTCAGCAAATATCTCGTCTCACTTCTCCTATAAGGATGACAACAGTAATGGTGATGATGTCTCTCGAAACCAAAACTAGAATGAAATCCATAAGTGATACCCCTCTTATCAAGTGTATCCAAGCATCTTCCACCTCTAACTGTATCATATCTATCCAACCTGTACCCTCTATAATACCTGCTTCCATATGCCCCATTAGTCTTCTCCTCCTATCCATAATTGATCCTCATTCTCCCTACTTTTGTAGATTTGAAAGACTTTGAAGGATGATCTCATTAACTTCCACTTGCTTTTCTTGAGCCCTGGCAATTCTTTCTTGTGCCTCAATCAACCTATAATTATATGCCTTACAACTTCTTATCTCTACCCTCAAACTGCTCAGTGTGTCAGCCATATCAGGAGAATACTCTTCTCCTTGCTTCTCGACTGGCCTTTTTGATTCCACTGACTTCACATCAAACCTGTAAGGGGAGTAATGTGAACTATAGTCCACCATTCTACTCTTCATCTCTGATATTCTAATTTCTACAAACATACCATGTTAGACAAATAGAAAAAATAATCCAAAATCATACCTCAATGTATCTCATCGGAGGTTATCATCATGCATGAGAACACAAATTGTAACACTAATTGCATACATGATAACCACAACCACGACAAATTCGTGCATAATAAACACATATCCAACTAAAACGCATGCATGACAATCACATTCGCCCGAGGTCTAGTGCTGAAACCTCGCTCTAGTACCATTATTTGGTGTCAGTTGTCACCCCAATAGAACAAAACCTGCTTTGATGCCACCCCCTAACCACCTCCTCCCACATTTACCCACTTTTACAAACTCTCTAGGGTAAATATAAGTTGAGTGTAATTATGACTAGACCTGACCTCCAAGTTCCAATTATGGAAGTTGGACCTACAAACCAGAACACATACTACCATCCCGCAAGGACATTAGCTCGCTCAACAACCTAACAACCACCCCTGGTGATCAATCCCTGAGCTGGAACTCTTTCTCATAGACTTGACACCACAACCACACCCTTGACACATTGTGGGTACAGTTATGAGGTTCCAACTATACACATAATCTTGTCTACCAATAGTTATGACTGAAATTCCTCAGTGTTGTACCAAACATCGCGAGATCTAAGCCACTTTTTCAGGCTAGCCTCCAGAACACTTCCCAGAACTACCTGTAACTTTCCAGAATCATGATTATGTAGAAATTTTGAATAATATGACACTTATTCACAGAGATTATCCCAATTATACACTAATTTTGGATAACATGCATAATACATAACCTCCTCTACGTTGATCATCAATTTAGCAGTATTAAGAAACATTCACATGCGCACATTGAAGCATCAATCACACATATCAACACAGTATGTACCCGGGGAAAGCATAAAATTGAAAACCCCCAACTATCTATATATTATATTGATTTAGAACATGTAACAATACATAGTACAATACTCCTCACAAGTACTCAGTACTATCTCCACCTGTTACACACAAACTAGCTCAGATTTGAATCAATCCGCCAAATCTCCTCCGCTGCTTGCCTACCTCCACTGCGCAATCCTGCATGAGAATACTGATGAATGAATGATCCAAATTTTTATTTCCCTTGGATATACCATGCAATCCTCATTGGCATTACTCAATCCATTGATTGTGCAAATCACATGCACAACTATAGTCACAACTGACAGTCGTCTTGCCCTTTCACTCACCTCTAACACCTGTCTCCAGTGAACTGTCCATGCACTGAGTTAACTGATGTATTCTTCAGTTGCTTTATGAGTTAATAATTAGTGAATTAATTAATAATTAATTCACACCACTCATCACTAGTCTATTTGTTAGTTAGACTAAATACAACTAGTTCAACTAAGTCAAACTGAACACAACTCCTCAATCAACTCCACCAAACTCAATCACTTGAGTTCTAACTGAAGTCCATCATGCAATAGCTCAACTAACCCATAGGAAAAGAGTATTTCCTTATGGCAGTTACATGTTCCACATCCGTAGCTCGAACTAAAGTGCTGCAAGAGGATAAGATAATGTTTATAGCCCAAATATTATTAAGAGCTAATAATATTCGATTGTTCTATTTTTGACTGGCAGTCTAAAAATAGACTCCGCCCATATGTCTAAAAATAGAGGTCCATCTATTTTTACCAACATGGCCCCAATCATCCATACATAGCATCCTGCAACTCATAGACCATGATCCATATGTCTAAAAATAGACATAGTCTAAAAATAGACTTTGCGCCAAAAATAGCCTGCGGGCCCACTTAGTGAAGGCTACTTCTTTTCACTAAGCTCCATCCTCTTGTTGCATTTTCAACATTCAACATCATGACTTTCTACAAAACATGGTCCTCTAAAATGACAGCTTCATAACTATCACGTATCTTCCAGCAGAGGTCCCAAACATTAACACCTAAGGGACCTTTGGAATCAATTAGAAAATGCAGTTATTTTTCTAACTCTATAGCCTAGTTAGAAATGCTATTGCACAATGGCTTGAGAGCCAAGCACTGCCTTAGTTTCATTCAACATGGTCACCATCCATCCACCTTGAAAAAGAGCCACCATGGAAGAGGAGTAATATAGTTGAATTTAAGAGATGCATGAGCACAGCCATCGTGGAGCAGGAATAGCAAGCATTGTGAATGCTTGGACAAATTTTCCTTCGAATAGATGGATATTGGTGTTGCCTCAAATTAAAAAAAGATTACACACTGTTGAGGACATGTGAAGACCAAGGTGAGAAGCGTGGAAGAATTGCATGGAAGCTTAAGATGGTTGCTATTAAGCTGTGCGTAAAGTATTGTGTGCCCAAAAAAAATTCTCGAGAGAACTTCATACCAATGGTGAGTTATTTTAAATGGTCAAAGGATGTGGATTTTTTTTCAAAGCATGATGTATGCTTTAAAAATTAGATTCATTCACATTTTAAAGTTAGTGTAAAATTCAATTATATTTTTTATTTAAAATGAACTTCATAAAATTCTTTTCATGGGAGTTTTAGAAGAAAAGAGCTTAAAGTTAATGGAGGGATAAGGTGGATCATAAAGCTTTTTATATATATTTGTAATGGAAAAATAAGGAGTATATTTTGTCATATTTTTGGAGTGATAAGTGAATTTGTTTGAGAGAAATTTATTATTGTAATCCAAAGTAATATTTTACTTTGAGAGCGATTGAGTCACTACAGGCAATTTTTTGAAGACAATTTGCTTCCAAAGTTTGCATGTCTGACATTCTCATTGAGAAGTTTCCACGACAAAGTTGTGACATTGAAGAATGATGTACTCTAGTAATTAATAAAATCATAATTTTTGTGGTGCTTGTGTCCTAGATGCGCTTGAAATTGAAAAAGGGGATCTTAGGTACACCATGAGTATGTTTGAGATGGCGCATGATTCTTGATATTATTTTCGTTTTGTGTCTAGTTTTAACATTGTTGTACCTTAAGAAACTAGTTTCCTGGCTGTAGAGAAATTGTGCTTAAGAAATTAATAAATATTAGTTACTGTCACTTATTGTTTGTTGTGTTCTCAAATGAAGGACCTGGAAAACTTGGTATTTAACCCTTAATACATGTATGACCGGAACATTTCAAAATGCCATTTGTTGCTAGATATAAATGATGAGTAAGAAATCTTGAAGGAGAAGTTAAAGATAATATGTTGGCTTTTCACAAAAACTACTATATGTAACCTTGAAGAATTATGAAAAGGAGAAATGAATCATAGACAATATGCTGCTTAACATAGAAACTACTATCTATGACTCTTGAAGAAGTATAAGATAATATGCTGGTCTTTCACAGAAACTATTATCTATAACTTAGAAAGGAAGGTGGAAACTTCAAGCATAGGAGTGCTCTTTTAAGGAATTTTAACTTTATCTACATAAGAAAATAAAGGCCTGCAGCTCCATTACTATACTTGAAAGAAAAAAACATAACATGACACGTGACAGATAAGGTTACAAAATTATACCCAACAACTCATGGAAACTTCTGATTATTTCATTAATCAACGATGATATCAGGAATATAGTGGCCTAGTATTTGGGTTCTCCAAAGTTCGAACCCTTTATTTGTAAATTTTCCTCTTTTTATACATTGTGGAATAGTTGTTGATCTCTGAAACTATCCAAATTATTTAACTGCTTCTCTAACTATATGAAGTAAAAACTATTACAGGTTTTACAGAGGGTAAAAGACACCTCAAAGAACATGAAATAACAAGAACATAACTAAATTTAGAAGGGGATGATAATTGTTGGCTTGCTCTATTAATCTGTCGTTGAATTCCTCTGCAAATTCCCTAATGATGCTTAATTCATTCAACCGTAATGAAATTTGTTTAGCTTGTGTAATCCTAGGCTTACATAGGCATTTTGATTGGCTAAAATACAAAGAAAACATACCCGACTATCTTCCTCTTCAGATTTGGCTCTAACCCTAATTTTCCTCTTTACATAGTGAAATTAACACGAACCTTTGATTAATACAGAACTCAAAAGAGTTAATCTTGCTTTATAAACCTGTCAAATCTGCCTGGCTAGTGCTTCATTGACTTCCATCGCAAATCGCAATCAGCTCAATATATCATTGAAAACTTAACTTTATGCACCCTTAAGCTGCATAACTATGGTAGTGTTGGACTTACGCATAAATCCTTCATATTTGCTCTTTTCTATTATATACCTTTTATAATGAAAATATGCCATAAAATATGCTTTTTCCGCTTTTAATACGAGCTCCACACAACTATCGAGGCATACCTTTCCCGCGAAAGATCCCCATCGTATATTTGCACTTGGTAGATCAGCCGGTCTACAAAGATTTCGAGTGAGACATAAGCCCGGAGAATACCCATTTGAAATGGACGGTTTTCTCTCTCCACCCGACTACTACATGTTGAATGCTAAGTGGGATCGAGTGAGCTCCAATAAAAACCACTTACCATTTTTGCTCTACCCAAAAACCCGCTTGTAACTTTAAATCTACCTTTTCGTATGCCTTGTGGACTCACTAGACTTATAAATCATAATATATATACGCTCCAGGTTTGGCCTTTCTATTATAATCCTCTATAATAGAAATACATATAAAACTGCGTAAAAAAATATATATATGAAGGGCTTTTGATATAGCGGAACCATAAGGACTTTACAATAAAACATATATAATTTTGGGTCTGCCATTGCAAGTTGCAATCGACGAAACACATGTACATAGCTCAGCGGTGTGACAGACTCGATGGGACTTAAAACCACAATGTATGTACCTTTTGGGTCCGGCTTTCGTGAATCGCAATTGGAAATCAATGAATGAACCAACATATGTATTCAGCGCTTTACGGACCCATCGGGATTTTAAATATAATATATATATTTCGGGTCCAACCCGCGATCGCAAATCACAATTGGTGCTATCAACATAACCAATCATACATATCATTGCAGTTCCAACGAACTTTATAAAACAAAACTTATAGTTTTTCGGGTTCGGATTTAACCCTTTAATACTTGTTTCTTTTGCGAATCTAATATATCACTTTTTTTATTTTGTGTTTTGATTCCGATATACAATTCATTACATCTCCCTCTTGCCTTATCTTTTAAAAAAAAAAATTCCTAGTGATTTTTTGAATGAAACAAAGAGATACATGTTACAAACCTTTCTCCACTTGGGGATAGTGATTTTTCCATAGAAGCACTAAGAGCCGTATATTAGTGCCTTATTCATTGGGCATGGAGTCATATATAGCTTCGCCAAGATTAACTGTGTGAAAATATGTACAGTAAACCCACACCAATATCTATAGTGATAAGATGTTTGTGTTTTGATAGCAAAATATTGAGAATCGTATATTAGTGGCCTTAGTTGGGCATGGTGTCCAAAATTGTGAAAACCCTAAAATTTGACAAATTGGAACCTGACAATCTTGAAGTCTAAAACTGCTACAAACCAATTTCCAACTGGGAAAGTCACCCTTATTCATCAACTAATAATTAAACTAAAGACCTGCAACTGGAAACAAAATGCTCAACATATGAACTTATTTATATACAAGTTCATACATATGTACATGATTGATCTCCATTAGATGAAGTCAATGTTCCAATGGTACCAGGTTAGCATTTGGGTGCTTAATCTAGAACCATTCTGCCAATGAATATTGAAAATACAATTCATCCTAAACAAAAAATAAATTATGCATAAAGGCAACTCACAACAAAAGTTAGGAATGTATCCACAAGGTAGGATGTGTAGAATGTTGATAAATTCCTCCATGCAATCTGCCGCAGGATCTTCAAAAGTATAAGAAAAAATATGTTCTTGATCAGCTCCAAAAATGAAATTCTCTATGTATGAGGGTTCCTGCTCAATTAGACCTTATATTGGAATAATATGTTCAAAAAAACAATTAGCAACATCTTTAAGAAAATTATCTGTCACCTTCATGCCTCTACTTTTCATCTCTAAGTTTTGATTGAAAATAATTTTTAATTCTAACCTCAGGAAGAAAAAGAGAGTTTTTTACATTACTATATGACATATGATCAACTTTACATAGATTATTTACTTTTGATCCATGGGAAGCATTGTGTTCTTTAATATAATGGTATACAACCTCTTTATCAGTGCCTTTTTACATGACATAACCTCTTTTGCTATGATAGATGGCTCAATATATTGTTGTCCAACATATTCCACTTGTTGGTTTCTTCCTGTATGTTCAACACTCAAGTGATGAACTTGAAGAGCTTCATCCTGTTCCCCATTTAAAACATTTTCATTATAGATAGGAGGATCATCAAATTTAACAAAATAGGAACTTTGGGGATTTATTTGCAACTCAATCATTTCTTCCTCTTCTTGACTGTTGAGCAGAGACTCTTGATGCATGTTTGAACTTTCCTCCATTTGGATACTCTCTTTATTTTCTTGGAACAAAGTTAACCAATTATCTGCTTGGGAGATTATTGGAGAGAAATGTTTTATAAACTTCTCCACATCATTTTGAGAAAATGATGCTCGATCTTCTTGGAACATAGTCAACCAATTCTTTGCTTGGGAGATTATTGAAGAAGAATGCGTTATAAACTTCTCTGCATCACTTTGAGAAAATGATAGTTCCTCGCTTTCAGAGACTTTCTCATAGTTAATCTGGTTATAATCTCTCTAAATGCTTGATATATTATCAACAAGATCATTAGTTTCCTCAACAGGATTATCTTGAGCTTTTAAAGTTTCTTTAAAATCATAATATTCACAACAAACTTCAAAAATAAACCTGTGTGGATAATAAATTCTACAAGAAGAATTGAATGCTGAATAGAAATCTTTCAAAGATGAAATGCTTGAACGAGGCAGAGACCTAAACTAAGACCTAGCTTCTTGGTCCAAAGCATACATAAACAACTTCATCTTAACATCTTCATAAATGATGCCCTGCTGCTCCATACATTCATGAAACTCTTGGAGATGCTGAGCTGGATATTCATATTCCATTCTACTAAATTTTAGAAGATACTCATCCCAGACATAAAATGCAGGCATATCATGAGGATAGTCAGCGATCCTAGTAAAATCAAATGGATCAAATTTATGGACTAAGAATGCAAGGAGAGCCATTAAAACCCAGAAAAGAAAACTTCAAAGTGCAGTGGAGTCACCAATCAATGTGGTAAGTGAAAATCACATGTGTGAATGTACAACCAACTACTGAAACTTGTCACTCTCAAGAATCAGCTTCAAACTTAATGAATTCAAGAAAAGTGTTCTTATTCTATTGCTTTGCAGTCTATGGTATTTGTTACAATGGAGTCAAATTTTATTACTTTCATTCAAAACAACCAAGTATTTCCTCCTCACTGAACAACCAGAGGAAAATATTAAAAACCCAGGGAAAATTGTTCTTGTCTTCTGTCCCTAGCAACGACGCCAATTAAATGTTTTACCTTAAGAAACCAATTTCCTGGCTATAGAGAAATTATGCTTAAGACATTAATAAATATTATTTACTATCACTTATTGTTTGTTGTGTTCTCAAATGAAGGACCTAGAAAACTTGGTCTTTAACCCTACCAGAACATTTCAAAATGCCATTTGTTGCTAGATATAAATGATGAGTGTGAAGGATAAAAAAAGGGCAAGCAGCCTGCAATACCGATGCACGTGTCACTGAGAAGAAATCCACCAAAGGACAATACCACTGCATAGGAAAAGGGTAAAGCCATTAACCTAGAGCTAGAGGAGGAAGAAATTGAAGATATTTCGTTGGATGATGAGGACATGGGGATAGACGTGGAGGAATTTGAATTCCAGGGTGTTGACCCTATTACTCGATTGCCTGAGTACATCCCTCCGTGAAAGGGCAAGACCAAGGTGCCAAAGGACATTGATGAGAACAAGGTCCCCTTGCAAACCCCTCTGTTGCCCGATTACAGTCTTGATCATCAAGCAGCTGCTATGTTTGGTGCACGATGGATGTCTGTGGCTAGAGGAGCCAATACCCATTACCAACTGATTGATCCATAAGATCATGTGGCTACCCTACACAAGAGAAAATCTAGCCATGATGTTTGGCGGAAAAGGTGGTGAGTAGGCCCTTGTGGAGGCCATGAAGGAAAAATTTAAGCTTGTGAAGAAGTTGCAGGGCTATTCCATCTCAAGTATCAATGACCCTGTAGTCAAGGTGGCCATGCAGATTTTTGTAGGAAAGGTGATGCGTAAGTGTCGCGCAGATGAGGTGTCGACACATGTCGTCATGCTAGTAGCCTAATTCACTGAAGGATTCCAGTTCAATTCGACTCACTATCTTTGTGGTGAGTTCCTTGTGAACTTCTGCAAGGCATAGGAACTCAGCAAGACCTTCCACTATGCATGGCTCTTGCTATCTATTGTGCTGCTAGCATGGGAGCTTCTAGAAAATAGTCAATTCCCCTCGGTCATGATAGACCTACTAGAACCAACAAAGTATGCTTCGTTGTGGGTGACCAAGGATGCACAACCCATCAAAGATAGTAAGATATTTTGGATCTTGATAGAGATGAACATTTGCATGGCTATCAATTGCAAAAATCTGTTGTTTCCTACTATTTTTTCCAACTTGCAGGGGTATGTGGAGTTCAAGGCATATTTTCACCATGTGTCAATCAAGGTGTGGAAGGACCCTATGCAGACATGGTATGAATTGCCTTACTTGGCAATGGACGACGCAGAGTGACTCACTACATTAGACTTGGCAGTAAGGGCGATCAAGTCTACTGTGTAGCGCAAGAAGGAGTAGGTCAAGCTCAAGATGGTGTAGCTGGCCGGGAAGAGGAAGCAGGAGGCCATTGACAAGGCCCAGGCAAAGCGAGATGCCACCCAGCAGTCAAGTGGAACAGAGTGTGTCCCTGACAAAGGCACAAGGTCACCTTCGCCCGAGACAAAGGAAGAAATGGATGAGCAAACAGAGTAGCACGGCACGAACCCACAGGCAACATCTGCCCGCATCAAGTGTCTATGGGAAAAAGAGAAAGGAGGGTCAAGGAAGAAATCCAAGGCCACTAAGACATCACTAGACCCAATCACCCTCATAGAGGGCGACTTGCATGACATTGGTGACCTAGTGTGAGATGTCACCACAGAAGCCCTACAACAGTTTGAGCAACAGTAGAAGCTAATATTGGGGGCCATCCAGACAGGTCTATAAGAGTTCCAGACCCGCGTGTCATAGGCTAACACAGTGTCCACTAGCCTCACTATCAGCACTTCAGAAGCTGCCGAGATGCTACGCGCGAAGGTCTCCAGCATGATAGTGCTGCCAGATGGAGCACTAACCATAGAGAATGAAGCTGACAGGCCCACTTTCAGTGCCCTCAGGGGAGTGGGGTTGAACTTGGCAGCACTCCCTGGTGAGGCACTCCACCTATTGTAGGATGGAGTGATCGTGGAGTTGAGGGCCTGTGAACATCAGGATTTATAGGTAATCAGCAAGAAGAGGATTAACAATGAGAAAATGGCCCTATAGCAAGACTCGGCCATCGCCACCATGACCGAGGAAACCGACCAAAACAAGTGTATAATTCAAGTCATGGAGGAGGCATGTTGAATGGTCTCAGAGTTGGCCATTCCTGAGGAAGAACTGGTCGAGGTGCGCATCCGCAAGCTTGCTACAAGGGTGCGTAATGCTCATATAGAGATGGCTAGGATACAACTAGAGCTGAACCTATAGATTACTGAATTATAGTTGAAGGCCTAGCCTTCAACTATAGCAAAATTAAAGGAGCAGCGTGCAACCGTTGTCACAGAGGCGATAACAGTGGTAGAAAATGCAGTAGCAGACTGCACACAACTTTTTGAACAGTCATTCGAGGTCCTAATGAGCCTGTAGGAGGACCCTAATGTACAGTGACTGGAGATAGAAGCATGTTAACTGCAGTAGTGTTATGACAAGGTAAAAGGCACAACGCAAACCATCACGCTCACCCAAAGACTAGCAAAGCTACAGGAGGCCAAGCAGTTGAAAGAATAGGTAGATGCAACGCAGCATAAGGAGGAAGTGTTGAAGGCGGGCTTAAAGCCCTGGTTGGATGAGGCTTATGTGGTCACGACTTCTATTGAAGGAAAGTTTGCAACTTTGCAAGGAACTCAGCAAAAGCTTCAGACTAACAATTCAAGAGTAGTAACTAAGCAGATGGTGGAAGAAGCGAAGTAAGTGGTTGCACAGTGCACCGCCAAAGTCGCGGTCATACAAGTTGAGCTGGGATGTTTTCGCGCCAAGATCTCCACACCTACAAAGTGACTTGAGGATGAGTCACCATGTTTGTGTTGGGGTCCTGTTGGGAACGAGATCAACCAAGGGTAGTTTTTGGGCTAAAAGCCCATGTTTTGGGCTAATTTTGTAATAAAATAGTAAAGTCTCTACATTTTGTGGTCACAAAGCACGAAGGTGTCAAGAGTCATAAAGGGTTGTCTGCCCTTATTTTTTAAAGTGTAAAGTTAGCTACAAAGATCTACCCATGGTCCATGGACCATGGGATTGTATGAAAAAGAGCTAAGTAAGTAAGCTCTAAGTAGTCTTAAGTTTTTGGAAAAAAAAAGATAGGTCTTAGAGTCTTGGTAGATAAGTCTAAGTGTTTTGGGTCTTAACGTAGGTAGAGGCTCTGTAGCTAAGTGCGTAGAGGCCTAGGGTGGAAGTCCGCAGATGAGTACGTGGACCCCTACAGCTATGTGCATAGGGCAGATAGAGTCTGTAATAGTCTGAAGATATCTATAAAGAGAAGTATTCTGTAAATTCTGTGTATTTATTTCCTATTAATGCATTTGGTTATATTGCGTTTTGAGTTTCATTTATAATGTGTATGAGATACGTGAATGTATGTGATTATATTGGGTAATTGAATGCAAGTAAGAATATCGGTTCACGTGATGCTAACTATGATTGTTTAGTAAGATAAGTAAACACTTAAGATAATTTGGGAATATGTATAATATGTTGTCATAGTAGCGCGAAATTACCTGGGCTGCAAGTTAAGGATGTGCGAAGGTCAATTGTACTCCTTTGCGAAGGTACTGAAGGGCAGAATAAAGGGCTAGACTGACAGAGCCCTAGAACTTGGTGACCTGTGCGAAAGTAGGAACAGAGGGTATAAACTGACATCATGACCATCTCAAGGTGTAGAAACTTGGTTCGAACATCCCCCCATACTACTTTGGGTGAGACTTCGATCTGTAATCTGCAGGCTGATGCTGAAAGGACCGGTAGTGTAGGGATTTGTTTGGTTAACTAACGTTGAAACTAGGTCAGGCCCCACATAGCCAACAATACCATTTAGCTACATTCCTAGTTACTGTGAGTTGAAATCATCTCAACCTGATTGAATCATCTATCAGGGAGTTCAACAAACACCATAAATAGAAAGTGGTTATATGGTCAGCCGTATCTTCACTAGTCTTCCCTTCAAATTTTGGTATGTCCTATGGAAGTTTGGTTGGAACTAGAGGCCAAGTTGGGTTGTATCAGATAGGATCATTAATAAAATTTGAAAGATCCAAAAATTTTAAAGTTATGAGGAAAGGTAAGCGCAGAGGACCTTGAGGATTCCATCCAGTCTGGGCAGAATTTACAACATTCAAAAAATAATATCCTGGATTTGTGAAGGCACCAGGATTCCTGAAGTAATTCGTAGAAATGCCTAAACCATAATTAAAACCTTGTGGCCTCAAAGAAATTAGAGTTTTTCCAACTCCTTCCAAAAATTTCCATATCCAATGAAATTCCCCCCTGGAGAGGTATTGAATGGAGTAGAGAGCTCTTGGTAAGGATTCCATGCATGAGCAAAGGGAGAAAAACTCTGAAATGAACTCATGGAGGAGTACAACATATTCCCCTATTGGCCAAGAGAGAACTAATTCTTGGCTCCCAAGCTACTAATCGTTGGGTTAGTCCATCCTTGGAAATGATTATAACTTTGACCATGGAGGAAAAAGGTATTGATTCTAGAGACGGGTTAGAATGGTGTATGACCACTCCCAAAAGGGAAACCCTGAAAAGAATCTGACCCACTCACCATGGAATTCATAGACATGGAATCAGCGAATGGAAAACTTAACAGAACTGAAGGAATTGTGTTGGTAGGCGTTCCAAAGGGGAATGAACCAATGCTAGAGGAAAAATCTTAGGTGCCCCCCACTCGAAGATGGAGTGGAGGTAGAGCCAAAAATTGCAGTGCTAGGAGTTATTGAAGGTATGGAAATTGTACCTCCTCCTTGTATTGATAAAGGATTTTGTACATTAGTAGCACTAATAGTTGAAACCATGCTCCCAGTAGTGGCCATCAAAGGAAAATATTGATATAGACCAAGGCTTGAAGGCCTGTAGGTCGGAGTCCCGATGTATAATAGAACATCCAGATAATTGGGAGGGAGAGGAGAAGAAGGAGTCAAAGGCGACTCATGGAGTTCTTCAACCTTTATAACATCTTCTCATTGTAAGAGGACTCTAGAAAGGATTGGAGTGTTCCTCTCCAAATCTCAACTGACACTAGGTCTATTATGTGCATTAATAACTTGAACTGGAGGATCAATCTTTGTTGTGTCTGTTGCCACTGATTAAAAACCACTAGCAGAATTTCTCCTATGCCTTTTGGAAAAAGGCTCAACACTTGTAGGTGAAAGCCCACGAAGCCTCCCAAACCAACGAACTGGTCGATCAACCACTTTTAATTATTTTAAGAGAACTAATTAAAGAATAAAAAAATTATAAAGCTAGGCCAACTAGGAGCAAAGAGCACACTCTAAAAAAATCCCTAGATGATATATTCAATCAAGTAACTTCCAAGTATTTCCACTCTGGGTGATGATGATCGGACACCAAAATACTAGAAAGTGAAATCAAGGACCTTATGAAGATAGTCTAGGATAATAACGTCCTAGGCCTACTAGCTAAGGTGACATAAATAGTTACGCTCACCTCCAAACTAAAGCCTTTGCCGGTGCAAGCACCCAAGCTTTGCAAGGGTACCCTCTAGAAGTATTAATGAAGGTGATGCAATGCCTGCCTCAGGTGTCGTGGGATTCCCCTCTGCAATGACCTATGTGGTCCTTAGTAATAGAAACTATTGACACCAGTTCATATCAAAATACCGGCGGAGCAGTCTCAGGGTTGGATCCAACAAGTAGGAGAGGGGGTATCTCTCTTCGTTATCTTCACTTTCCCTCGTGCTTGACTCCCATTCACAGAGCTTTTGTAGTCTTTCTAACGACACTGGATTTCACTCATTATTCACATATATGTTTAATATTTTGAGTGGCCTTGGCAAGTTAACTTTCTAATCACCTATTCCAAGGCCCTAAGGAGCTAGACTTGTTAGTGTAATTAATGACAAATCAAAAAATGTTCTAGTTCTTTTTAATTAAGAACTTGATTTTAAAGGGTTGTTTTTAGGTCATGGATAAAATGACAGTGAAACTTATCGTGTTCTGATGCAAAATAAATCAATATAAACTTAGCTATATGAAAATGCAACTATTTTTCTTCGATGAAATGAGACTTCTATGAGGTTCTACAAAAAAAAACTTATAAAATAAATAAATAAATAAACCTTTTTCAAAAACATGCTCCACACACTCAACATCTAACAAAAAGACTAAAATTCTTAAATTGGAAACTAAATTAATGAAAACTATAATGATGATGCAAGATTATACAGATGCTCATATAATAAGAAAATGTGTTTCTTCACAAGATCAATAGGCCAACTTGACTACAAGGAGGGCATAAATTCAATGAAAAACTTCCTTTGAAACCAATCAAAACCAATCGGAAAAAGTTCACAATTGCTCAAAAACAATGAAGAAACCAAAAATAAAAACTGAAAAGAAAAAGAAAGGCAAGAACTATTTTTTTGTATTTTTCTTTTTTTTTAAACCCAAAGAAATTTTTGAGACCACAAAAGACTACTAAACTTCAAATACAAAAAACAAGCATAAAGAATCCCAAAATTCGCAAGTTATGCACATCATTAATATAATGAAACTTGAAATGATAAAGGACTACAGACTTGCATAGATTGATCTGAGCAATAGTATAAAGGACTTTAGCAAACCAAAAGAATGTCAAGAATACTTTCAAGATTGCCAAAGAGGCACTCAAAAACCATGAAAAAAATAGGTCAACCAAAAAGGAAAGCAAATCAAAGCAATCTAAAAAGTGGGTTATAAACAAACTACAATTAGTTTCTTGTTTTGCAAATTCAGAACAACCAAGAACTTCCATAAGAAGCCTTGAACCCAAGACCCAAACTGAAACCTTACTCAAAAACCAAACCCTAGGTTAACTAGGTTTCTCAACAAGAAGAAGATTAGAAATTGAAAAATTGCAAGAAAGCAGAGTTTCACTGGCAATGAATGACCAGAAAATAGAAAAACCACCAGGCAACAATCTTAACTAGGCCAAAGATTTTGAAAAATTAATTCAAAATAAGGTATACGTGACTGTGTAAAGACACAAAAGCTTGTATTCATGACTAAAATAGAGGAAACTCGCGTATATGTGAGTCTATTTAAAGAAACCACCATTCATACGCTATTGTATCCTCTGAGGAATGCATACATAAAGCTCAATCAAGAAAAACAAAAAATCCAGGCCTGTTCCAAAATATCTGACTTGATGCCTAGGAAGAAAACAGGTCACAGATGCTATAAAAGCAAGAAACAAATCAAACATGCCCTGATCAAGAAGAAACAATCCAATCTAGGAAAAACAAGAATGTTCTCCCAAGTGAAGTCGCCAGTTCTCTTACGGGTAGAATCACCCTAGGGTCTTGGGTTGATAACCCCAACAGAGTAGAGGGCATGCAACATAAAGAGACATGAAAACAGGAAATCCTAATACTTAAACTATTGAAGTAGGAAGAAGAGGTATTACCCAAAGGTCCTACATTTTAGGTCATTCTGGTAGGGTCCAAACCCTTTGCTTCTTCCAATGCCTTATAACCTACAACTAATTCAACCAAAGCATATACAATAGCAGTAATAGAAAACATGTTCATGATATAGGTGTTAGGTCATATAAGCATGTAAGCAAATAAGCATTAATATAAGATTTTATAAATAAATCATAACATAAATTAATGCATAAAGACCATAAACATTAGGAACAAAACAATGCCTCTTTATTAATGTAAGCTAAAGAAAATATGGAAGAACTACAACCTGAGTCATCTATCGGCTCCAAGTGAAACTGTCCTCCAGATCCATCCTTCTCAGCCCTCAACAATCCTCCTCCATAGGTATACACAAGGATGTCACGAAGGGTTGAAGGACATCTCAAGAAGGAAACAAAGGTTTCCTATGACTTGGGATTGTAGAAGGAACAAGGATTTCTTCACACTTGATCAGGTATGTAGTCAACTATAATATTAATATCTAATATTTTCTCCTCTAGTAGGCCTTCCCATGGAGGTTTATTTATACCTCCAAATTATTTCTTTTAGTTGGGAAATAGTTGGGTCATGGGCTATAGTAGGTGATTAAGCAGGTAAAACTCGTAAACTCCACCCAAATTTTGTAGGAATTTATAGGGTAAGTTCCTCAGAAAGAACACCAAAAGGACACCGCTCACAACCAGATCTCAAATCAATACACCAGTATTTTTGACGTGGTTAAAACGCTCAAAGAGGGAAACAGTCCACGGCCTGAGCCAACGTGGCCACTTCAGGCAATTTATTAATCAAAGAATGAAAATTTACATAAGCTTTCTCTCA
>APFE031033801.1:1306-12863 GCA_000404065.3 Pinus taeda
GAATACTGGCAGTAGTCGTTGATTGAGGGCTCGGGGGTGGCCAGTTGTAGCAGAATCCTGCACAATTGAGCCTACGTTTGGGAGGAGAGTCGTCCCCAACTCTTGTGGTCACTTCGCAGCCGGCAGGTATAATTTCACTAAAGAATTGTTTCCTTTTTACATTAATTTTAGAATTACTTGTGCTGTTACAACTTCTCTTGCAACTCAATTCTCTGCAATTACGATTCTAGTTGAAGGAACTCAATTGTTTCATGTGCATGTTGAATATGCACTAGAATGTTAGCAAGAGTCGTTTTGCTTATTTGTACCATGTCGTTCGCTGATGATAACATTAAATTATGAAGAATTTGGGACAGCGGAATGTGTGTCGCCATGTTGTCTTGCTTACTTTGAAGGCATGCTCTCTTGGTGTCAAAGTCGTGCTTGAAAATTGTGCACTTGAGTTGATCATTGAAATGACAGTCTCAGTTGTATTATTTGCTGATTACTGATGATTTAAACACTTGCTTGAATTGTTGACTTGACACTCGCTTGATGACCATCACTTTGCTTGAAAGGAACTTTATGAATGTTGTAATGAACTTTACACAGGCTTGCTTGTTGTGCGTTGAACTGTTGCACTTGATTTGGTTACTTGACATGCTCACTTGATCTTAGTGCACTTGTTGTAGACACATGCTTGTTTTGATGCTTACTTGAAGATTAGAAGTCATGCTCATTTGATGATGATTGCTTGCTTGATTATTTTATGAACACACTCACTTGCTTGATTGTTTTTACTTGAAATACTTGTTTGTTTGATTGTTTGAACTCACACTTGCTTGCTTTCAATACTTGCTGGATTTGTAGAACTCGTTTGCTTGATGTTTGATTGATTGTTGCACGCTCGCTTGAACTTGTTTTAACGATTGATTGTTTTGAACTCTTGGGTGATTACTGCACTTAGCGATGCACCGAATGTGCTGAAAAATGATGGGTGTTGAACATTGTCGAAAATTCACCCAAATGACAAATGATAAATTCAATGTTCAAGTAACAACTGACTTGACTTAATGATGCACTTTAACAAATCAAATGAGGGTGTCGATTACAACCGAAAATGCACCCGGACAATTCAGTTAAAACATTGTAAGTGATACAGAAAGTGTTCATAATGTTGATGTTGTTTTGGACTTGAAATGCTTGAGTGTGTAGTGTCCTTAACTTGATGGCATGAATTAGCTATTGTGAAATGTTGTTGCAGAAGATTGCTTTTATCAAGTTGATGATGTGACACTTTGTGTTTATGAACTTAAGTGATTACAAGAGTGTTGATTTCAGGAGCTTGATCAAGCATGCTTATACTTAAGCATTTCTTATGCCCATTTAGTTTGTGTAAACAGATGACAAAGAAAACATTTAATGAGCACGACACAAACCATGCAAACACATTCATGACACAAAGTGTACCTATGTTCCCCTTATTCAATTTCGGGCAGATCTAGGACACGATCACCACTAAAAGATATGTTTTTATTAACCTTCAAGATACATCGTCATGACAATGGCTTCAGTGAGGCGTCTCAAGCACAGACTGAGAACTCCTTAACATCAAATTATCTTCAAAAACTGACTCTAAAAACAATGATCATGCCAAGCTCTCAACCCTTTGAAGAAACTTGTCTTCAAAATATGGATGTTCATGGACTAAATCTCTCAAAGTAAAACATTACTTTGCGTTACAACAATAAGTTTTTTTTTTTTTTTTAAATATTTTCTCATCTCTCAAAATTTACAAAAATCACTTTTTACTTCTCACTCTAAAAGAAACTTGTCAGAAAAAAATACTATTTTCTTCTCATACAAAATGGTAGCAAACCTTGTCTCTTCCAACAATTTACCCTTTCACCCTTATAACTCCAAATATAAAAATAAATTTACCTTATCATTTTACTCTCATTCCGGTTATAGTAAATACCTCTCTGAATCATTTGAAACCCTTCATTCAATTTTTTAACTCGATTTGGTATCAAAAACTAGGAACAATCCTGCGCTTGCAGCACCCATGGGTGGAGCAAAACCTAGAAACTTTAGAAAATTAGATCTAATGTTCATAGAACACAAAAAATGGAAGAAAACCATAGCGCAGTCCATTGGATCATCTCCACTAGGCATCTTCTCCCTCTCTTCAGCGACTGCACAAACTATTGGCAACAAACAATTTAGTGTTCTTCTCTGTGCAGATTTAGGACCAGAAACAGAAAGAAAACAATGAGCAAACAAATTACTCCATAGGAAAACAATTTCCCCATTGGAGAAGACAGCTTCTCTCTCATGCACTGGCTATCGAGTCCCTATAGTTGGGCTGCTGCTAAGTGCGAGCTCCCTATAGTTGGGCTGTTGACGGGTGCACAGTTTGGTCGCGTGTCCTGCACAAATCTCATAAAACTAACGCCGCGACTCTCCATAGCATTGCAGGTGAGCATGAGGAAGTCGATGTCGCCAAGATCGGCTTTCAAGACCGTTGCCTCTTGATTGACAGATTGCTTTAAATTTCCGATGAAGATAACGAACTCTTCCTGCTCAAGCTCCGCAGTAGAATCGACGAAGTCTCAATCGAAATACCCAAAATTGAGGTCTGCTATGAACACTTGAATGTGGGTGCAGATGTGTATGTTGGTAGCAGAGGACTGCCTACCATTCCCAACTTTACTTTAAATATGATGGAGGCTTTTTTAAGCTGTCTGAGGATTTTTCCTAATAGGAATAAACCCCTTTCGATCCTCCGTGATGTTAGCGGGATCATAAAACCATGCATAATGACTTTGCTTTTGGGACCGCTAGGGTCTGGGAAAACAACTTTACTCTTGGCTTTGGCTGACAAGCTCGATTTAGAATTAAAAGTATCCGGCTCTATGACATACAATTGATGCAGACTGGATGATTTTGTGCCCCAGAGAACATCGGCTTACATTAGCCAACATGATTTGCATTTTTGTCGGTAGAGTTGTCGAGGAGAGAAGAAATTGGCTGGCATCAAGCCTGATCGCGATATTGATGTTTATATGAAGGTGGTCGCTTTCGAGGGGCAAGAAACAAGTCTGGTTATAGATTACAAACTTAAGATATTGGGGCTGGACATTTGTGCAGATACGATAGTGGGATATGAGATGCACGAAGGGATTTCCGAGGGTGAAAAGAAACGTGTCACTACAGGTGAGATGCTTGTTGGACCGCCTATAGCTCTGAGAGGATTTCTATTCGAATGGTGGTCTGTTTTTTTGGGGATATATTTATTGCGAGGAGGTCGCAACTTCATACATAGAGACACGGCAAATAAAAGCAAGGGAACAATAGCACCAACAACTGCAGTTGCAACAAATGCAATTACAAAGGGATGGGGATTCCCCTGCACAGCTTCTTAATGCAAACATAACTGCTCTGATTTTAAATTTCGTGCTACCTTCTGCTGGGCGCATTTTATCTACTGAAGTTCTTGCTCCTTCTTGGGCCTGATTTACACCATTCAGATGCATGCTTCTTGATTCTTCTTGATTTCACTAAACGGACAAAATACCAAGCATACCACCAGTAGGACAACATTTCACAAAAATTGCAGTCAACCAATGAAATCAAACACAAATTTGACACTTGGGTTCATTACAGAAACCAACCCCCATATCCCACACGACTCTTGCTTGGCTCACACGGCCCTCGTCTCATGTAGATCACAGGAAAAAAATATCCGATGACAATGGATGGCGCCATATGCCTCCCACACTTCCTCAACACATGTAGATTGTCTCACACGGTCTGCCAAGTGAATTTAACAACATCGGTTGCAAACGTCCTCACTTGAATAACAATCCCAATCTCTGAACATTAATACATCAGACAAATTCCAGTTCTCTTTCCACACTCATTTATACAACATCGCTCTACGAAATAGCATCCAAATGGAAACGAAACATGGGCATCCAAAAAACAATGTGACAGGGGCAGATGAAGTCTTGGACTAGAAATACACTCCACGCTTCCACTTCGCAGATCCACACTAGGCTATTGAATTCACCTCCTCACAACACACAGGCATGCCCCACTGCTCTGATACTAGATGAAGGAAAAATCATACAGCCATAAAACCATATGCACAGCAAATTAAAACACACACAAAAGGCAGAGAGCCATCATATGGTTTCCCATGCTCATGTAATTCTCTCTTTCTTATTCAAATAATTTAATAATACATATAAATACATGAGAAAGTGGTCTTAAGATAGTGCGTCTATCTTAGACTCACTTGGTTAAGTGGTCTTAAGATAGTGCGTTTATCTTAGACTCACTTGGTTGAGAGATTTTCTCAACTTACACACTAATTTAGGAGAGCTAGTTGGAGAGAATCTCTTATCCAAAACTAGACTCATTAGTTTGACGAGTTCTCATGATTTTATTAATTTAATTTAATGTTTGGATTTATTAATTGATTATTAAGAGAGTGAGGCTAACATTAGCTTCGTTTCAAATCATAATATCCCTCTACTCAAAAATTTGTAGTGGATTCAAATGGAATTCTCCTTCCAGTTTGACCTATACATCATACTAATCAATTATATGATTTAGGCAACATATGTATTTATTTAAGAAAGACATATGAAACACATTATGAATCTTAAAATAGAGTTGGTAGGCTGCCAACTCTACCATGGCCAGTATCTCAAATGGTCCACAAAATCATGAAGCCAATTTAAAGTAGCTCCTTAGATTCAAGGAACTCTTCTTGGGATTTACTTTAACATAGACATGTTCACCCACTTGGAAGTCATTATGTGTCCTTTCACCCACTTGGAAGTCATTATGTGTCCTTTCTAAATTAGCATAACTCTTCTGCCTATCCTGATCTACTTTTAAATTATGTCTAATTATTTTTACGATTCCGTCCATTCCCTGCAACTAGTCTAGTCCTAGAATAAGTTTGTCTTGAGGTCAACACCAATTTAAAAGGATGTGAAATTTTCTTCCATATTAAGATTTAAAGGGGATCACTTCGAGTGATGTCTAATAACCATTGTTATAGGTAAACTCTACCAAATGCCAATAATCCTCACGTGGTGTGTTAGTTCATGACATACATGCATAACATGTCCTTAAGAACTTGATTGACCCTTTCCATTTATGTATCAATTTGTGGACGATACACAGTGATGAAGTTCAATTGCATGCCTATTCTAGTAAATAAGGGTTTTCAAAAAATTGAGGTGAACTTTGTGTTTCTATCTCATATCAATATCTTGGGTACACCATGGAGTCGAAATATTTATTTCATGAAGACGCTTGCCTTTGTGCCACTTCATAGGTAGGATATATAGGAATAAAATGGGTAGCTTTAGGTAAATTATCTACAACTGCAATCATAGAGTCATAGAGTCATGATTCCTCCTTGTTTTAGGTAATCTACTTAAAAACTCTAGTGATATTACCTCCCACTTCCATTATGGTACAAATAAGGGGTTCAACAATCTTGTTGGATGCTAGTCCTCTACCTTCAACAAATGACATTTCTATTACCTTTCCAAGTATTCAACAACATCTCTCTGTATTCATGACTATAAAATTCCTTTTGAAATGCAAAAATCATTTTCTAATATCGTGTATGTGTTGTGTATGGTTTTTTTTATATATATATTTAGTTAGTATTAATCTCTTAATTTCATCTTCATTTGCAATGTAAAGTCTATTTTTATATACTAGAAATACCTCTTCACTGCTTTCATATTCCAACTACATTATTTGCACAATTTTGCTTCTTAAGTGGTCACAAATCACAATATAACTCTGATTGTTTAATGCCACCTCTTCTATTTAATCAACAAAATTTGATTCAATTTTTCTCACCTTTAGCTCAGAAAGTTATTTTAAACTCTGAATCAAAGCATCATCAATTTTTTTCCTTCCCCTTTATGTGTTTGATGTCAAAACCATATTCACTTAAGAATGGCATCTACCTAATATCCCTGACATTCATATCACGTTGGGATGTTGTCAACATTTTGGTGTTTATGCTGGGTTTTTTCGAGATTGAATGTGGAAATGTGAAGAATGGTGATTTCTTTGTAATTTCTTTGCACTTTCGCACAATGAACTTCCTCTACACTATCATGTGATTTTGTATTGCCCAACTAATTAATTCCTTTGCTAATGGCCAAGTACATATTATCACTTATTAATTGAGCTGGGTGATGCACATTCCAAAAAAAAAAATATTAAATGGAGATATCATATGTAGATGTGATTAACTCAAAAAAAAAATTAATCAAAGTAATGTTTCATCTTATCCTCTATGTGATTTAAAGTTGCTTCAATATGAGTCTAATTTTATTTATGCTTCCTATCTATGGAAGAAATATGTAGATCTCATATATGAAATTCCTATCCCACTTGCCAAAGATGCACTCAATAGAAAAGGAGGACATGGGTGGTGGTTTAAATAAAATCAGTTAAGTGGCAATCCAAACAAAAATAAACTTATTTTATTGTATGCATCTACCTCTTCTGGGATTTTGTGTGGATAATATACATGCTCAATGTGCGTCGAACCCATCAGGTGTCCATAAAACTATTTATTGAGTTGTTTTTTGATACTGTAAAGTGTATTCATGTCAATACATACTAGATATTGTAATTGTAATTTTTATCAATGCCCTCGAAGTCAAAGCCGTTCCAGGTTTGTAGTTGTTCTTTCCATAATATTTGTTAAAAGCATATGAACTGTGGGCTTCTAGCATGTTAGGATTGTAGCAAGGTGCCTCAGGATGAATATGCTTGCAATCGACAACCCCTTCTCCACATGCATAGTCTACTGTTGTCTAGAGTTTACTAGAATCGACATTGGAATTAATACTGTGCCACGTTTTGAATTCTCCTTCTGGGGTTGTCCTGCTACTACGATGATGCTATACAGAGGTGACTGCGGTGGAAGAGGAATTCCTTCCAGAGGTGGGGGCCAAGTTGTTCATGTCCATCAGTGTTAGAGAAATGTCGTAGACACGCTCCTCCGTTGGGTATAATAAGTTGTAGTTGTTCTCTAATGTGAGATAAGGATTCTTGTTTCAGTAAAGAGAGAAAAAATGAAGGTGTCTAGCGAGGTATTGCATTTAATTGGGGTTCCAGAGTTGGAGAGGATATGCTTTACGAGGTTTCCACTGTAGGCCACAACATTGTCAAGGACAACACTGATAATTTCATTTTCACCGTTAGATGGCCACCCAATCTCAGTCATGAAAATGGCGAGGTTATTGGAGATCGTCAAGCTTATCTCAATTGCAGGTTTCCTAAACCTGTCTATGTGGCCCACTGGGTCCCTCCATCTCCCTCACGGTCTTCGTATATATATTATAAACTATCTAGATGCTGTGAATGAAAATTTTAGGACTTCCGAGTTGGGTAGGTGCTAGTGGACGTTGAATTGATGGTATAATTTAATACATGTTGCTAATCCCTTCTCTTCGATCTCTCAGCTCCATCCTAAATGAATTCAAAACATCTATTTTCCCCTCTAAATTTTCCATTCCTGAAGAAAGATGTAATTAATGTGACAGAGAGGGGTTCGAAATAAACCTACAAGGTTATTGTAACATAATAGATGGTCATATCGCCCTGACATATCATAATATCAGGTCCAATAAAAATGAAGTAGCAGAAAGTGGTGAAAAATTGTACAAGCACAATGAGTTCATTCATCTTCTAATTACAACCATCGACTTACAAAGGTGATATAGAGAAATTGCATTATGTAGGTTCAATTCGGGTGCTGATAAGCCCAACTCGGAGGCTATTAACATGGTTTATTCAATTGTTGTAATAAAGCAAGAAATCCCCTGTTAAATGTCAAAAACCAAAGCACATTCGGCCAGACTATTGATTTATCTATGTGGTTGGCTCATTTACACCATTTATTTGGCTCAAGGGAGCAAATCCAATCACGGATTAAGAATCTATTCCACCCATTTCAAATTTAGTTGATGGAAACTGGAAACTTGTTGAAGTCAGGGAGATTTGTCCTCGACGAGAAACTCCTTTCTGGCTATGCTTTGGTCCACAGAATTCCCATGTTTTTGCACTAGACATAGGTGCCTTTAGATGGTATTCAAATCTTACTGCCCATATATTACTGTAAGAAAACTGTATTTTTCTTATTGGGTCATTTTTCTCTCTTTTGAACCCGAGTACCCTCAGTGAAGTTTCCAGAAAAAATAAATGGCTCGATATATTGACATATGTCGTTTGTCGAGTAAGGTTGATGCTCGAGTGTTTATTGATCAAATGCACTTCAATGAATTGACTCTAACAAAATGGCTAACAATGAATTGATTTGGAAATGTAGTTTGTTGAGTGGTTTTAAATAATGTTATTTTTTTTCATAATTCCAATCTTTCTTCATAGTAATAATGAACAAAATTAGGAGATTTACTTTGGTTTATGTTTTAGAATTGTATGGTAAAATTAAAAAAAGCTCATAAAATTGATCTTGAAAATGCCTTATATAAATTTTATTCAATTCCCTTTGTAGTATCATTAATCACTTCCCTTAATTCCATACATGAATCTCTCAAATGAACCATGTCTTTTGGCTAGTGCTATAGTTTTGGTAGAGGATAAAAAATTCCTTATTTGGGCTTCACATTAACACTAAATGAAAATTTTGATCATATAATTAAAGGAAGTTAATTTAGGTTGTTTTTTTGTATTGTAAATGAAAATTTTGAGATCTAGTGAAGAAATTTTCTCTTATATGGTAATTTAATATATCTCTCTAAATAGAAGCCTGATTTTATATGCTATTTTATTATAGATTTTCTTAAAAAGAAAGATTTGTATTCTTGAGTGAGATATGGAAGTATGTTACTATTATCATTTTCATATACTCTCGCTATTTGGGGTTCTTTTCAAGGTCAAAGTCAGTTAGATTACTTCATGATGCGGAAAATAAGCCATTAGCAATGTTATTTGACATTTGGTTTACTCTATTTGTATTGGTACCATTTTTAGGGAATAACATATGAGTAATTAATTATTTTTGGATACTGTTTAGAGTTTTTTTTAATGGATTAAAGTTTTAATTCAATTTTTTTATATTTTATCATGAAGTGTTTGATTTAGAGTTTATGATTTAAATTAGATTTGGCTATTAAAATTGTTTTTCCATAGTATATTAAATTGGAAACTAGACTAATAGTAAGGTTGTTGCTCATGATTTTTCAGTTTCTACCAAGCTTATCTGAAAGGCCTTAACAGAACAAGGTTTTTCTCTCTCAGATATTGGGATAAAGTTTTTCATTTGTGGGGTTGTAACTCTATAGAGAATATACCATTCACCTCGTTACCATGTTATTATTAATACTTAAGAATAATGATGAACATATGACTGTGAGGAGAAGTGATCACTTCAAATGAAAATATTTCTAATACAGCCGTCAATTACATTTTCACCCATTAGTAAATTTAGATGAAAATACTTTTCATGTAAAGACTATTTCAATTTTTTACTTTTAGTCACTCTAATTCAAATGTGGCACCAAACAATTGGAATATAGTGTGCCCAGAAAGTAACCCAAATTTAGAAACACTCATGTAATTTTAGATGAGGACCATCACACTATTAAGCTTGAGTTTTTAGATAAAAATTCATTTTTTAGGGAGCATTAAACATATTATATGAATAATAAAAAAACATTATATAGGTTGGCAAATTTTAAAGATTTTTGAATTTCAAAGTTAAATATTTAGGGAAACCACATCGCCTGAAGCGAAAAAAAATTCTCTCATCTTAAGCCACAGAAATGGAAACATTCTCTCATCTTAAGCCACAGAAATGGAAACAACAGAGAAATTTTGGTCGCTTTAGACAATGTTGTTTCTGTGGATATTCAATTTTGAAATTCAAATTTCATCTATTTTCAAGACGTAAATTTTAAATATGTTAAATTATGAATAAAATTAGGAAAAAAGAAAACCATAGTTGTTTAATTAAATATGATAATCAACATGATACATTATTGGAATTTGATAGCCATCTAGTGTTTTAAGTATAAAACTCATTGAATTTTCCAATGGCACATATTATTTTTTTTTGCAAATTTATGAGAAACTAAATTGAGTTATATAACTTAAAGAGGTGTTCAAAATGGAAACAACTTCTAGCTCTTGAAGTACAAGATCGAGAAAAAGAAATATTTTCTTCGTTTGAGTTGGATTGGACTATGATTGGAGATAATAATATGGATTGGATCAAATCAAATAGATATAATGAGTTTGTTATTGGGCAGAGAAAAAACCAATTGTATCTAACAAGCTTTCGAAAAAGTTTTAGCAAAAAAATAAAGAGATGAAAATGAAAATTCTATAAATAAAAAAATAGAGTTGACACCCCATTGAGATATATAATGTAAGAATTTTGCTACTAGTTGTTTCTTCTTAAATAGTTTTGTTTTAAATTCAATTTTTGTCATGTTAACATCTTCATGTTTATTACAGGTTTTGATTTTCATATGGGCCAGAAGATTATCAAGAGATTGATGCCTTGCCTTATGATATATAAAAAGTGCCTGAAAAGGGGATAGGGAGTTTTTTGGGTTGTAAGCATTCAAGACGTGTTTGCACGTGTCATTTTCATGTTCACATATCCTAGAAAGCTACATAACATGCCTTGATCACTTACGTTGATATGAACCATATAGATATTATAGGTAAACCTTGCCATGGATAAGAGGTTGATGATTTTGTAGGCACAAAGGCACACCATGCACCCCAAGTTAGTAATGAACTACTTTAATGGGTAGAAAGATGTTTGTTGTTGGGAATTCCAATAGAATGTGTACATCACAAAAATCGTGAATTAGTGCATGACAAAGTAACCTCATTTAGATTTGAGTTTCATCGAAATTATTTTTTTACTCATGATGACATTGGAAATATAGAAGACCAGATTGAGACATGCACAATATATGCTTAAGAAGGATGATGCTCAAAGTTTGCGTATATGGAAAGTAGAAAATTCTAATAAAGTATTTTACTACTTAAACTTTGAAAATACCATAGATGACGATGGACACACTCTATTCATTTTAGGCATTCAATAACCATTATAGCTGGAATGGATGAGAAAATATTGTCATGATAGTATATTAGGAATGGATTCTACATTTGGGACAAATCGCTTTAAAGTAAGTTTATATTATTATGTAATTTCTTATTATCACTTGTTATTTATAAGATAATCCAAGGATATAACTAATTTCTTATTTACTTTTATGGAGTTTCAACTTTATACATTATTGGCATTTGATTCCCAACATAATGGTTTTCTAGTGGCATGGGTTCTCATGTCCAGATCTATGACTTCTGGTATCTCCAAATGGATGTAGATGCTACTTCTTAAATATCGCATGAGTATGTTGGAGTGGAAGTGGAGTTCATTCATGGTAGATGATGGAGCTCCTGAGATTCCTGCAATCAGGGATAGAGCTATAAGTGTATTGTATCTTCATTACTCAAAATGCAATGTTATATACATAATTGTATA
>APFE031033801.1:13222-24085 GCA_000404065.3 Pinus taeda
TATGAAATTTACGTGCGATAGGGCGATATTTCAATGTGAAGTCTACTGATGCATTTGGCATGTTAGAAGAGCATGGTTAAAAAATCTTGTAATGAAAGTGAAATATGATATTACAAGGCGTGCCACGTTTAATAAGCATCTTGGAGACATTATGCAAAGTCAGAAAAATGAAAATTTTGTACTTGAGGAGGCAAACAAATTTCTAAATGACTTCCAAGAGGAAACCACCATTGTTGAGTACCTTAGAGCACAATGGTTGGACATAATAAGTTTGATTCTTGTAGCTTTAATTTTCATATTTTTGGTATGTTTGTGTTGACTGTTGACATACTTTCTTTGGTGTTAATCAGAAATGTGGGAATAATGTTGTCATCACTAAAAGGATGTTGGAAAAGAAATGAATGGGGCTATTGAGTCCCACCATTCACATCTAAGGCAAGTTTTTTTGAAGTCAGTATGAGAAACTTCACATCATTGAGTTGAATGGTTGGTGCATCAGCTGTGTTCAGTGGTCCACATTTTTTATTGGTGGCTTCAATGTGCAAAGGAAAATGGTTTACATAGAAACTATAAGGTGGAGAAAATAGAAGCTTATTCGTGGATAAGGGCTCAATCTATTCTAGATTGTAATGTGACACTACGCCGCTCAGATTCTTCAATAGCATGGGTGCAAAGTCAACATGATATCGATATATCATATATGGTATGGCATTCAAGTTCAAATGTTTCTATGTGTGATTGTAATTGGGTGAAAAATGGATATCTTTGCAAAAATGTCATCAAGGTTAGCTTGATGAGGGAAAAAATAAGGTTGGAACAAGAAACGTTACAAGCAAGAATCAATGCAACAACCCAAAACCAAGTGATTTGAGTATTTCTAATTGAATATGTAGATCAATAACAATAAATAATAGGAATTGTGATATAATACAATACAATGTTTTGTTCGCATATACCTTAAAATGATGTCTTTCAAACTGTGGATAACTTGGATGTTGATGTCATGGTAATAATTTCATAACTCAATGAATTTTATGCTTGTTATCACTCTTTTATTGTTGTTATGACTATTTATTTTTTTCTTTGTAGGTAAATGGTAATGTTAACGTTGCGATGGATTCTTATGTTGATGTCATGGTAATAATTTCATAACTTAGTAAATTTTATGTTTTTTTATCACTCTTTTACTATTTTTATGAATATTTTCTCTTTTCACCGTAGGTAAATGATCATGTTAATGCTTCGATGGATTCTTCCACTAATTTTAATTCAAGTTACTGTAACATCCCTAGTGAAAATTCCATGTAATAAAAGTTAATAAAGGCAAAATAATAACCACGGTTATGGGACACTTGTTCCAAGTTGAATGTTGGGAAAAACATCCTAGTGTGGGTGTTCATTTGATTTATTATGGCTAAGGAAAATGGCAAGGGTAATGAAAAAGGGTTTGGAAAGGAAAAGTGGCATTAATTGACATTTTATTTATGAAAATAATGGAAATTAGGAAAAAAAGAAGTTGAAAGGTCACAGGTTTCATGTGAGAAGGAAAGTGAAGGAAAATATTTTGAATTGAAGAAAATAGAGGCCTCATTAATAGAGAGGCTTTTGAGGATCATTTGGTACCTTTTGTTAGTTCAGTTTTGGAGCTCCCTCACTATTCTCTCTCTCTCTCACTCTTGGACACTCAGAGATTTCTTGGTGCACTTCAGCATTGGATCAAGAAAGGAAAAGAAGGTAAAGGAGAGCAAGGATCAAATAAGGAAGAGAATGATCAAGTAGTTACAATGGGATTATTTTTAGGTATCAATTTACATATGTGATTTAATTGTTAGTTTTGGCATGCATGGTACATGCATGTGTGTGGTTGGTTCTCATGGTTTCATTGGCATTGGTTTTTCCAGGTGTGATAGTGTTCTTCAGCCCTGCCTTGCCATTTTCACATAGCCATGGTGTGATGGGGTTCTCATGTTTAGGTTGATATGGATTGTTGGATGTATTGAAAACTAAGTGAGGTTGTATCTCAATGAAAGAACGAATGGCCTAGTGATCCCTGAATCAAATAGTGGATTGCGGTAAATCCTTGGCCTAGTAACCCTTGAACCATACTGCGGGTTGTGGTAAAGTTGAATTTTTTGTTACCCTGGTTGGCTTAGGAATCCTCTACTAGTGAACAATAGCATATACAGTAAAGCCTAGAGGTTGGTTCCCTCGATTAAGCCTAGTAATCCTTGGCCAGTGAATGGTAGGATATATGTTAAAGCGCGAAGGGTGGAGTCTCAGTTAGGGCCTAGTGATGTGGTGTGGATTTTGGTAAAGCCCAGAGAATAGGAGACATGAAAATTCCTCATGGTGTAGGTGGAGAAAACTGGTGGCATCCATGCTTTCTTAGGGCCTAGTGATCCAGTGTGGATTACAGTAAACCCTGGTTCTATTGATGAGTGTGAGGTGGTGTATCCTCAGGAAGCCCTAGTTGAGTTTTGGTTATGAGTCCCATATTCATGCTTGGAATAAGGCAAGAGGATGATTTACTAAAAGAAATATTTGGTTCAACCAATCTATGGTCGAGTGGTCGTGGAAGTCCATACGTAGTTAGATTTTGCATTCATTAATAAGAGTTCCTTCTCCTTCGTATTTAATATGTAAATGTATTGGTTTATATGTGGATTTTATGGCTTTTGTATCCTTATTATTTTTGTTTCTTATATGTTGGCTATGAATATGTTTTATGACAGTGATGATATATGGATATGAACATGTTTTGATCTGTAAATGAATGAACAATGAATATATGACGGAATAGATGGTAATGCAGCTAATATGGTAAGGCATAAATGATTCTTAGTGATTCTGATATAAATATGAGACCCCTATGCTCATATTTGTTATGATTGGTACAATGCATATTTGTGACATCTTTGATAAAATTCTTGTCATGGTTGGTAGGGTTCCAGTCAATTATTGTTCAAGTATTTGCATTAGTATGATTGTTTCAATGTTATTTTTCATTTCTTGAAGTTCCATGGAGTTTTAGGTAGTAGCTTGAGTCCTAACCTTGAAAAGTGGCACAAAATATGGGGTCGTTGGCTCTGAACTAGCTAAAAAGGACCCCAATAGCTCGTATGTAATTGTTGCAGGAGCGACTAGAGGGTCCCAATTGCATGCAAGCCCATATAATGGGATCAACTGAGGCTCTAGGTAAGTAAAATGTTAATTTTCCTCAGGGGTTGGTCACCTGAAAAGGTTGGTTGGATCCTAGAGGTTCTGTAGCAAGTGTTGAAGGTCAATTTGGTTTTGTTTTTCTAGTTCAACTACCTTAACTGTACATGGGGAGTTGAATCAGATCATAGTAGCCTCTCGTTGCATGTTTACCCCAGCGAACGAGGTAGCTTGGGTAAATGTGGGAGGGTCTTACAGTCACAAATGAGAAAATATCTCACAAAATATTTATCATATTTTTTAGTCACTTATGTAGTTACCTGATGATGAGCCACATATTCACTTCATATAAAAACACATGGAAGATGTTGCAAGTGAATTCAAATAAACATTGACATCAATGACTTTTGGGTTGGATCATCTAGCTACCACATCTTTCCAACAAGTGCAATATGGATTTGGATATACATTTGGGTGTGAAAGAGAGGTCTTGGAGATGATGGTCACTCATAAGTGCTCACATACATCATCTAGCTCTGCACAGTTCCCTCCCCCAACATAGGGCTCTAGAAGGAAAAAAAAAATTGATAATCAACTTGATAGAGCTTCTACATGAAACAATGAAAGAATCAAACATATGAAGGTTAGAATTACATATCTCAAATGTGAAGGTTAGTTTCAAATGTTTTATTGAAAACATGTATAATCTAATCTTGCAAACAAATACTAAAGAATTTATTCAGTCTATGGTTGGTAGTGTAGGATCTAAAATTTTGTTAAAAACAACATCAAGTGAAACAACTAAACAAATAAGTTTGACTTATGTACTAATCTAGGTGGCTCCAAGATCAAAGGTGGCTTTGGAAAAGCTAGAAAAATAGATTCATCATATTGCAATGAAACTAGGATGAGATCGAAGAGCTGATCACAAGCTTTCCAATGACACAATTGATACCTCAATCTGATTTCTTATACAAAATTTATGGCTTGTCAAATTTTTGGTCAACTTGGACCACTAGCTAGATTTAGCAGAGTGCCAACTAAATTTGGAAGGTACCTAAATCTGGTGGAGCTACTAAATTTGGTAGCCACTTACTGGGTGATGATTTAGCACTTCACAGTGAAGGTTTTTGAAGGTTGGAAAGGTTGAAATTGTCACCTCTTTAAAGTTTTCGGTGACCCTTAAAAATCAAAGGACATTTTTTGATCATATATATATATATATTATATATATATATAATTATATATATTATATTATATATATAATATATATATATATATATATAATATATTATATAGATATCAAAAAATAAGGCGAGCCTAGTGGACCCACCCACACCCCACTCATTAGATATATGATATATATGTTAATATATATTATGACAACGCATTTGAAGTGTGGGGCCGATGGTTACCAAACTTGCCTGGCCGTATAAACCAACCCGCCTAATGGGCGTCCCCCACATTTAAACATGTTGCTACAATAAAAAAAATGACACCATAGTCAAAACAAAGACCAATCAATGGTGAAGGCCCACGAGCTTGACCCTCAGACCTCCTCCCAACCAATTTCTAATTAAATTTTGGCAATCATTAGAGCCTGGTATACTATTGAGGAATCAACCTCACATTACTTTATTTAAACTCAAATTTACTATTCACCCAATAGATGGAGGAGGAGCACAAAACCCAACATGCAAATTGACGAGTGGAACCTTGACGTAGTAAATATGTGAGGAATATTTAAGACTCCCTGGGGGAACAAATTTTGAAGGTGTCAAAAATATGTTGATTTTATACTCATTTGACTTAGTTATTCATAAGGAACATGATGACATGATCAGTTTCTCCCTTTGAGTAGCCAAATTTCAATCAACACACGAAAGAGAATCTTTGAGGAATATTTGAGATTCCTATGGAGACTAGATTTGACCAAGTCAGAATGGGGTCGAGTTTACAGTCACATTTCATGGGTTTTCACGAAGGAAAGTGATGGCATATGCAGTTCCTTCAACTAAGTAACTGGTTTTTATGCCATACCCAGACTTGGAGGTATAAGATGCATTTTTTCTATGTCTTCATTTAATATTTGTTGAGATGATGATTTTGATTTGAGATTATTGTATTCCACTTTCTGAGAGGATCATTGTATGCCACTTTATGTGAGAGATTATTCCTTTTTCATGCTATAGAGGAGATTTTATGGGTGAGTGTTCTTATAGGAGAACGTCTCATGGAGAGACATGCCAATATAGTTAAGGGGGTTCATCCTTGTATTTATAAAGATTATATCATGTACTCATCATCATCTTGCAAAAACTAATGAATTGGCCTCCACACTCTTGACATTGAGCCAAGAGACATAGTCCACACTTGGTGAACTCCATTTTTAACTTTTATGTGTTATTTGATTTAATGATTGTCTTTACATTTTCTCTCATTTAAAGTATTCACATTTGGCTTTTCATAATATTTCGCATGTAATTCTTCTAACATCATAAAAATAAAAGATCTTGGTTAATTCTGGTAGACGAGAGAATCCCAAATAAAGTTTGGTATCAGAGGATGTCTTTTGTTGATGTGAATTGCAAGTGTATGATAACTAGGGAAAAGATCCAAAGAGCTAAAGAAAAACTTAAGTCCTTTGATCCAAAAGTGGGGCATGTAGCATTAACAAGGGAAATAGTAGATGAATATGCTCGGTTGGAGGAAGAGTGAAATTATTGTAGGATATTCTACACCATGGAATAAAAAGTGGATAAATTATTTGCAGAATATGAGAAGACAATAACAAACCTAGGGAAGAAAGAAGAACCAGATGATCATGCCTCAGTAAATCAAGGAGGAGGAGAAGTGTTTCATGAACCCCCATATTTATTTGCTAGTGAATCCTCCACTTCTTCCTCATCTTCTCATTATTTTGAAAGTAGAAAAACTCATAAAAAGCCTTTTTTCAAGTTTGATGTTAAGTTTGATTTACCTTTGTTTAATGGAGAACCTAATGCAGAAAATCTAGACAACTGGATTAGATAGGTTGAAGTGTATTGTCGCATACAATGAATCAAAGAATATTAGGTGAAGATCTAGTTAAGATCCATTCGATTTAGTCACACTGCTCTTGCATGGTGGGAATGCAAGCTGCAAAAAGGTGGTAAGAGTAATCGTAATCTTCTTTCATCTTAGTATGAGGTTGTTTTTGCTTTAAGAGGAAATTTTACCCATTGGGTTACAAACAAAAGGCTATGATAGAATGGAAATATTTGAAACAATGCAAAGGCCAAAATGTTCAACATTTTATAGAATATTTTAGGAAACAAGCATTAGCATTGAATTCTCCATTAGAATCTCCTGAAACATTGATAAATACATTGGCTCATTGCATGGTTACTTGCATCATTCATTGTAACTATTTGAACCTAAAACTCTTGATGAAGATAGTGTGAAGGTTGTACATATTAAAAGCAGGAGCAACATGACTACCCAAAGAGGGAAGCAACAACTAAGAGAAAAGAAGCAAAGACCTCTTGTATTCATTGTGAGAAAGAAGGGTGTGATGAGGAACATTGCTGGAAATTGCATCTTGAATTAAGTCCAAAGAGGAATGGCATAAAAGAGAAGTAAAAGATGGTCACAATCTTACAAAAATACCAAGAATCTGAATTAGAGGATGATGAGAAGGTCATAGCTACTGGATTGCAGGTGTTGGACCAATATACTTGGGATCAGACTTAGGTGATAAGGTGAAGATTTTAACTCTTAGGATTATAGAGGATGGAACTATTGACTTGGGTTTTGATTGAAGCGATGAGATAAATATTTTAGTAGATGTTATTCCAAACATGATAATGGCACCAGAGACAACATGGATCTAATAACTCATCTAGATCAACCAAAGATTCAAGTGAAGAATGATAAACTAAGGAGATTCGTACAAGAAGTAGAGGAGGAGAAACAAAGGTTACAATGTCAATTACAAGCCAAGGACGAGGCATTGGAAAAGTTGCAGCATAACAAGCTTGAGGTAAAAAGTAATTTTTCAATTTCGTGTTCTTCTTATGATATGATTTCCTTGCTTTTGAGAAATATATTATAGGCATTGGATCAAAATTGTTGAATCCCATCAAAGTGGAGGAATTTCCTCACTATGTAGGACTTGGTTATGTCATAAAGGAGGTTTGAGAATGCTCCAAGACAACCAGTGACCAATCAACAATGGATGAAGGTATGTTATGATAACATTCAAGTAATAATGAGGATTCTAGAGGAGGTTCTCCTCATCAGGGACTCATCTGAAAAAAAGCGTTCAAAGAAGGTCTGAAAAGTTTGGAGGAAGAATAATTGTAGTCACTACAACAAGGATGGACATTAGAGAGCCACATGTTGGGTACTCCATGACCTGAAAGAACATGTGAAGGAAGAAAGGCCATTAAATGAATAAATCCAAATACAAGAAGAGAACCCATTCACCTAGTTGGGTAGAAAATGGGTATCATTTTAAGTAGTTGAACATGGCCACATTTTGGAAATCATATGTTGCAAAACAATTTTAAAGGTGATGAAGTGCTTGCCATCACTTATGAATGCAACGTGATGATTTATTTTCTTTTTCATTGATAGATTGGTTATGGTTTATATTATAATTGTGATGTAAACCTAAACAATGAGTGTGTTAAACTCTTGGCAAGTATGGGATTTAATTGGATCATGTTTGGCCTTGCAAGGGAACATGTGGTTTTGCAAAATTGTACTAAAGGCTTGCATAGCGTATAGGCGTCGGTTCATCACTTATGGCTCTGGAGTACAAATATGAAGGAGAATGAAGTGTGGCCTACTAGGGTACTTGTTTTATAGATAAGAGAGTACAACAGATTGAAAATTGTGTTCATGATTTTGGAGGACCAAAGCCTCCTTAGTGGGGAGGAACGATCCATGTGGCTCCAGGGCCAAAGGTGGCTTCAGAAAAGCTCAAAAATCAAATTCCTTGGATTACAATAAAACTAGGACTAGATTGAAAAGATATTCATAATATTTACAATGGTGTAAACGACACCTCAATCCACATTCATATGCAAAAGTTATGGCTGGTAAAATTTTTGGTCAACTTGGCCCACTAGCTAAATTTAGTAGAGTTCCAACTACATTTGGAAGGTAGCTAAATCTAGCAAAGCCATTAAATCTACCAACCACTAATTAGGCGATGATTTGAAACTTTGCGGTGTCAGTTTCCGACGCTCAGAAGGGGTGAAATTGTCATCTATTTAAAATTTCTGGAGACCCTTAAAAATGGGTGAACAATCTTTTTTCATTTATTTTATATATATATATAAAAACTTAAAAAGGGAGCAACCCCCATGGACCCGCCGACACACCACTCACTACATATATGATATATATGTTAATATATATAACAACAACCCATTTGAAGTCTGTGAATGGCGGGGATCGAACTTGGCTGGTTGTATGGGCCAGCCTGCCCAATGGGCAACCCCAACATTTAAACATGCCACTACAATCAAAGAAATAACACCACAGTTAAAATAAAGACCGACCAATGGTGGAGGATCACTAACTTGACCCCGGGACCTCTGCCCAACCAATTGTTAATTAAAATTCTGCCAACCATGAGAGCCTAGTGTATTGTTGAGGAATCTACCTCACGTTTTTTTATTTAAACTTAGATCTACCATTCACCCATCAAACGAAGGAGCATGGAACCCTTCACATAAAGTGAGGAGCAGTACCTTGACACAGAGGATATTTGAGGGACCTTTAATATTATCTAGGGGCGAAATTTTGAAGGTGTTACAAATATCTCGAGTTCATAATCATTTGGATTAGTTTTTTTTATAAGGAACATGATGGCATGATCCGTTTCTTCATCTGAGTAGCCCAATTTTAGTCAACCTGCAGAAGAGAATCTTTAAAGAATCTTTGAGATTTTTGGGGAGACCAGATTTGACTAAGTCAAAATGGGTCAAGATTACAATCAGATTTCATGGTTTTTCGCAAGGAACGTGGTGGCGTGGGGATTTCCTTCATCCGAGTAGCTTATATTCGGGTTGTCGCCACGCTTGGAGGTATAAGATGCATTGTTGTCATGTCTTCATTTTATTTTTGCTAATATGATGATTTTCATTTCAGATCCATGTATGCCACTTTGTGCGATGATGATTGTATGCCACTTTATGTGAGAGATTGTTCCTTTTTCACGTTGAAGGAAATCTTTTATGAGTGATATTTTTTATATGAGAACATCTCGTGGAGAGACATGCCACTCTAGTTAAGGGGGTTCATCCTTGTATTGGCAGAGATTACATCATGTACTCATCATCATCTTGAAACAACTAATGAATAAGCCTCCCCACTCTTGACATCGGGCACAGAGATATAGCCCACACTAGGTGAACTTCGTTATCATATCGTTTGTTTATGTGTGCTTCAAGATTGTTTGTTCCTTGTTTCATGTTGATGGTTTTCTGAAGTTGTTTGATATGTGTTGCTCATAATTTCACAAGAAAATGTAAGTGTCAGTAAAAGTTCCTCTATGATGGGGATTTTTGTTTGAAATCACTCACAAAAATATACTAGATCATTTACCAACATCTATCATCTTCATTTTTTTGGTAAACTTTGTCTTAAAAAACTTTTATGATCAAATACGGGGTAAGGATGTTTTTCCTTCCATTTCCATTTGCTTTCCTTGTTGAAAATCCTTGTTTTAAGTGTAGTATTTCCACAAGATATCATTAATTTTTTTATTATTTTAATTTCATTAATTTGCTTAGTGTTTTAATTTCTCTGCAGTGCCTACATGCGAGCAATTAAACCAGCGAAAGATTGAGTGTTCACCTATTGAATGTAACACCCTTCTGTGCAATTTCATTGGTTAAGTACTTATTTTTCTCTATGCTTAGATTTATTTGGAGGCCCGAGTTAATATTCCATGTGATCTCAACCACTAAAAGGTATCATGAAAGGGAAAGTGTGAATATTCAGGACTTGTAATCGAAAATTAGAGATAGATGTGCTAGTTTGAAGATTCTCTTAACTCTAAATCTGGCGAGAAAGAATTATCTTATAGCAAGATAGCTTATGTGAATTTGATGGGCCTTGAATCTAAATGAAAACTTCTAATAACTCTATTATATTAAAGTTAATTTGATTGTTTTGTTCATTGAATTGATTCCTTCAGATGTTTTTTCTGTTGGGCACTATTTTTGGATTTCCATTCCAATAAAAGTAAGGGAATAATGTTTAAATTTCATCATAAGTATAATTTTTTATCATGATATTTGATAATATCAAATAATTTTACTTATTTTAATTAAATTATAAGTAAATTAGTATATTTAAATTCCAAATTTAACAATTTTATATATCATCAAAGGATTTCTTAAAAATAAAGATATTTAAGAACATTTCTTCTTTAAATGCTTATAACTTTAATTTAATTTTCATTTCCCAGGGTATTATAAGAGCTCCATTATCTTAAGGTGTGATAATATCACAATAGTGACATGGTGGGAATACCATAATATCATCTTTTGCCAGGAGAATAAGATAACTTACTGGGCTTATGTATTGGGTTTTAAAAAAAATTCTGAACTAGCTAGTACTGAAAGTTGGGCTACTTTGTCACATTTACAATTTATGTTCTGTAACATGATTGTGTTTGCAGTAGCATTGAGTTATGTTTGTCCAGAGTGT
>APFE031033801.1:24161-51769 GCA_000404065.3 Pinus taeda
TATATATATATCTGATAACTAGTAATAAATTATTTATTAACAAACTCATACAATATATTATCATATTATAAATGGAATGTTAAATGGGGAAATTATAATTGAAAATGAGTGTTAGAATTGATGAGTTTATGTATACATGGGTTTTATTTCTATTCATTGTTAAATTAAGTTAGAATATTTTATCTAATAAAAAATGTGAATAATCTTTATTTTGCTAGAAACATTTTGATTAGAATGTTAACTTAGTTTGGTTTTATCCATTATAATAGTTTAGAAAAATTAGTAAATGGAAGAAGTATTATAATGTTTAGATGACATTTTGTTTTAGATAAGAATTAGTACATCATCATTGCAATCTTATATTAAAATATATAACTTTACCAATAAAGCTAATCATAATACCTAATTAATGAAACACATTATAAATATACAATATTTATTAATAATTAAATATGATCAAGTATTGAAAAAAATTGCACACATATATACCATAAGTATAATCTACATAAGATATGTAAACATTATAGACTACTTAGTCATTATAAAAAAAATCATTATGAGCTTTAATATTGTTGGACCTCTAAGATAGTAGTAGGTCAACTACCAATGCCAAAGCATCTAAAATAATTGTTTTGGGGTTTTTGGTTTTAGTTTTGGAAGATTGATGAATGAAGACAGATGTAGAATTGAAGTAATTAATCCTTTGGGTTATATTAATACTTCAGCAAAGGGTTGCTATAAAGCTTCACATAGTGATATAGATCAAAAATAGTGGTGAGAAGAAGGCAACAAATAATATGATTATCACAGTTTCCAGACTGTAAAATAGAATAATCATAAGTGTGAAAACCTTCTAAACTACGTTCCAAAGGTTCAAGGCAATATAATTAAGCTTACATAAGATGCTGATGATTTATTTATTAGAGGGGATTAGCTAAACAGACAGTTCATTAATCCATTATCTTAATAGATGATCACTTCAGGAGCTTATAAGAATTAATTGAGACACAATTATTCCTACCTAGATATCTCTATAAGTCATAAGCATATGAAGAAAAACATAATGATTGATAACTGAAAAAACATACAGGATAACACAAACTGTGTAAAACCAAATTCTGAATCCTCTGCATTGTATTAAGGTTCTAGAAAAACTGATACATCAAGTGCCTACAAAAGCTTCCTGCAAAGGTGGCTTCCAGGTTTAGAGTAGAATGAACAGTCACTACTTAACAAGCAATGAATAATAAACCTTCAACTTTGAACCATTAACATCTCGAGAAGAGAGTTATTTATACAATAATGAAACTAAGGAAATATCCTAAAAATAATTAAGATTTATTCTAGGAAAGGAAATATCTTCATACAATAAGATAGGGGCAGCTATTGGACTGCTTCTTGTTGTCCCTTTTTATTCAGGTTGTGCTGGCTTTGTTGTTTGATATTTTTCCCTTAAGCTGCTAGATTTTTTGAATCCTTTGCACTGGTTGACTCTTTCATTTGATCTTTCATCTGATACTCTTTAAACTTTGTAAAAATCATTTGAGCCTGCTGAGTAACATTTACTGTTTCTTTTTACCTTTACAGTGCATTTGAGGTTTTTACTATGTTTTTCAACAATAAATCACCTTAGATTTTATGTTACAAGGTAAAATAAATTGATATGATCTTCATATTTGTCTTCCGACTATATGCAGGCTTCTTCTTTTTAAGCCTGGAACAAAAGCTTTACCAGAGACTGTTAAAAAAAACAAGGGTGACAGAGAGCGTCAATGGCTTTATTGAGCTTGAAAGGCAATTGGAAGGAGTCCAGAGCGTATCGGAAGGTAAAATGATGGTTTTATGTGTCGCAGAGGCTTATGAACGGTTTATTGTAAAAACAGGGAAAACAAAGGCAAAATAGTGATTTTCACGTTTAAATGGAGAAACGGCTTTCTTTTTGAAATATTGGGCACAATGAAGAGTGGTGATTTTGTCATTATGGGAGGCAGTTTTGGTTTTCTTCACACTACTTATAAGGCAAGGGCGGTTTTGGGAGGGGGTCACCTGAAATGCTCTGAGCTTGACACGTAGCAAAGGGGATTAGTGGAATACCTCTTTTCGGGTGGGTAATGCTCATACAGAGAGCCAACCTAAAATTGCCAATGGTCATTGGATTTCAATGGTCGTAATCGGATGGTGGAGGAGTGAAAGAGTAGCACGAAAGAGCAATGGAGGGGACCAATGATTAATTATGGCGGCAAATGGCCTTATTATGGGTTAAACTAAGATTAGCGATTAAATGGAGGTTTTGGGCTATTTCTTTGTTAAAATCGTACAAACCTTTTAACAAAGAAATTCTTCGCAAAACACATACGGCAGACCTGAAATTTTATCAACTCAGGCGGATAAATGTCGTCAGGTCGGGTTCATCACATATCGCAATTGGGGCTAAGCGGAGGAAGGACCATCACAAAGGAATGTGATAAGGGCTGGACGTGATGTGGAAATATATCATGGTTAATAATGCGTCGGGTTCGGGTTCTTATCGCAATCGGAGATTGCAACTGGCAGAGGTTTATTGCTTTAGTGAGACTTGCGATGGAGGCGGACGTGATATGGTATGAGTTATGATATATATATGCATCGGGTCTGGGTCTATCATGCATCGCATATTGCAATGCGGAGGGTGCATTCACATGAAAGGCTTGCAATGCGATATTTTATTAAACACTTAGTTTTTATAATAAAGCTAAAGGTTTCGGGGTATTTTAGTAAAATAGTTAATATATACAGGAAAAGGACTTTTAGGAGTTTAATACATTATGTTAGTGTTAATATGAAAATATGAGCGGAGAAGGGGAAATACACATGAAAAGGGGAAATATAGGCGGAAAAGGGAAATACACAAATATAAAGTTTCTTAATAAGTTTTTTGCCTTCACATATATATATCAATACTTAGGCTAAACAACTTTTGTGGGTTTTTCATGTAAAAGGGGATTTAACATGGGTTTTTCACTTTTCCTAGGCAAAAAGGGTTTTGACCTTAGGGAAAAGGGTTTTTATGGAAAATGAATGGATATGAATGTAGGAAGGTGGGAAGGGGAAATTAGTGAATATAGGGATAAATGGAGATGAATGGGACGATAATTAATTTATCTTGTAGACCTTCATCATGGACATAGAAACATATGGTAAAACATGATAAATGTACATTTTGTTCAATCAATCATCAAACTTCTGCAACCTTTCTCTACTTACCCTTTGCTTATCCTATCATTTTTTCATCACTTAATGGGTGCATTTAAGCTAGCAAACCTTTTTCCTTTCTTTTTATTTTACAAAAGAAAACTATCTAATTCTAACCTTATTACATCCAAGGGATTAGATTAAACTGATGAGCACCTTATTATTCTCTACCTAACTACTAATCTGCCAAGATTAAACAGTTTGGCCAGATCTTTATTCTCTAACTATAACATCAAATTTAAAGCATGAAACAATCAAGATTGAACAGTTTGACTATCATGGGTTGTGGCATTTATGACAAGCTGCACACAACCATTATTTTGCAGAAAAATAGTAGTGGCATTTAGACTTGCTCACTTTCAGATTTTATTTGTTTTCTTTTCTTTCTAACCTAACATTTTCTTTTTGTGTTTATTTTTTAGGACATCTAACCTAACATTTTCTTTGATATGGACATCATCATCAAGATTTATTTTTTATTTTTTATTTTACTAACATTTTATTCAATATTGTTATGTCCATATCCTAACTTGACATTTTTTCAAAATATTTTTATGTATTTTTTGACTAATTTATTCTATCTTATCAAAACCAAAAAACGCAACAATAATGGCTCCAACTGGGGACTGTTTTCTCCTGTAGAATGTAGAGAACCTGTAGATCCATGTGCCTTCTTCTCGGGCTATAGAGTCCTTGCTGTAAAGAAAATCACACTGACATCTTGAAAGGTAAAAGAAAACCAGAGTATTTACAATGAAAATTATTTCAACTTCTTAGTACTGAATTTAATGTTTGAGAAACCTTCCATTTACAAGATAAGTGGAATATAGCCCCTCAAGATTCTACAGCACAAAAGTGTTGTTACCCTTGACTTCAACAATTGCTAAAGGTCCAAACCACATATCTTCAAATTTACCATGCTTTCATTTCTCTTCTCTCGTGGCATCCCATCTTAGAACTAGATCACCTTCCCTAAAGTCCCTTTCCCTGGCTCTTCTGTCAAACAAGGTCTTCATCTTATTCTGATATTTATTCAATTTGTATTGAACTTCATCTCTGTTTTCATTTAGTTCAATAATCTGATTTATTCTTCTTGAAAAATCATCAGGTTCATCTATTGAATCCTGCAGGAATTTTAAAACAGGGAAGGCCAAATTGGTAGGGAAAATTGCATCTTTCCCATAGACTAACTGAAATGGAGATTTTTTAGTTGATCTCTTTGGAGTAATTCTATTTTCCCATACTGCATAAATTAGATGTGAATCCCAACTCTTCTTATGATCAGCTAGAGTCTTTTTTATTACCTTTTCCAGACTTTTGTTTCATGACTCTGCAAGGCCATTACCTTGAGGGTAGTATGGAGTTGAATGATGTAACAAAATCTGATATTTCTAGCAAAATTCAATCATTTTAACACTAGCAGAAGTTGTTGCATTATCAATGACAATATTAGTTGGGAAACCAAATCTAGATAAGATATTCTCCTCAATAAACTTAATTACTATTGAATCAATAACATTTCTGACTAGAATTGATTCCACCCATTTAGTAAAGTAGTCTGTTGCAGTGAGGATCCATCTATGCTAATTACCTGAAGTGGGGTGAATCTCTCTAACAAAATCTAATCCCCATTGAGAAAAAGGTGCTGAAACTATTGATGGAACAAGTGGAAGAGCTACTAATCTTTGTTTATCAGCAAACATTTGATAAGGAACACAAACTCTGACCTTTGCCCTTAATCGTAAGAACAATGTGGGCCAATAAAATCCTACCCTCAAAATCTCGTATGCTATTGCTCTCCAAGCATAGTGTCCCCCACAAAATCCCGTATGAAACTTATCAATGATTCCTTCAGTTTCTGATTCTGTTAAACATAATAACAAAATATTCAGTGGATCTTTCCAGTATAAATTTGCATTTATAATGTAGTAATTGACTGATTTTAACTTAAGGGTTTTACACCAGGTTTTGGAGAATGATATTGGACACTCAAAATGGATCAAGAAATTTACAATATCTTGATACCAGTTTGACAACAAGAATTTTTCATCAATGTGTATAGGACTGATCTACTCTGAAGGTAGAGGTTCTTATGGATTCTCCCCTTCTTGATGAAAGGAAGGTTCTTGTGGATTCCCCCCTTCTGGATGAAAGGAAGGCTCTTGTGGATTCTTCCATTTAGGATGAAGGGAAGGTTCTTGTGGATTCTCCCCTTCTACAAGGACATAATGTTCTTGTGTATTCTTCCCTTGTATTTCTAAAACAGAATTGATTCCAAGTACTTTGCAATTGGATTCAGCTAGAAGCTTGGCTAATCCTTGACCCTTTACTAGCTTGGTAGTCTTGATAGTTAGATCAAACTCCAGAATTTGAGTGATCAATCTACCTCTTTTCCCATCAGTGTCTGGTTGGGTTAGGATAATTTTCACAGCACTATTAGGGACATCAGCAGTAATAGGTGAATATAAGACATACATCCTGAATGATTTCAGGGCTTGAATGAGGGCATAGGCTTGCTTCTCAACATCTCTCATAACCTTACTGAAAAAGGCTATGGGTTGGTCATGGGAATCTTCATCTTTTTGTAATAGAACAACAAAAAGGGTTGTTTCAGAGGCAAAAGAGAAAATACTAAATGGCTTAGTATAATCAGGGCTGGCTAAGGTGGGAGCTTCAGAGATAGCCTTTTTTATTTTTTCAAATGCATGCCTAAGTGGGAGTCCATTTGACTTCATGGTCCTTTCGGAGCATGTTAGTTATATCCTTTACAATCTCTGCATAATTTGGAATAAACCTCCTTAGAAAATTAATCTTGCCTAGAAAAGCTTGAATCTCCTTCTTGTTTCTAGGTAAGGTCAATGTTTCAATGGCAGTTACTCTTTTGGGGTCAATTACTACCCCCTCCTTTGAAATTATATGGCCCAATAGTTTTCCTTCTTTGATAGCAAACAAGGACTTCTTAAGGTTCAATGATGTTCCAAATTTTCTACCCCTGTCAAAAAATTTCATCAAGTGCTTTAGATGTTTCTGAATAGATTTAGAAAAAACAATTATGTCATCAAGATAAATAACCACAAATTTATTTACCTGAACCATAAAGGCTATGTCCATAGCTCTCTGAAATGTTGCTCCATCATTGGTTAAGCCAAATGGCATCCTAGCGTACATGAATGTACCCTAGGGTGTAGTAAAGGTTGTCTTCTCTCTGTCTGTTGTATCAACATTCACCTGGTTATAACCTGAAAAACCATCAAGCATAGAAAGTCTTTGTGCTCCTGAAACCATTTGAAGTAACTAATCCATTTTGGGCAAAGGATAATTATCTTTTAATGATGCTTTATTCAAATTTCTAAAATCCACACAAAGTCATATTTCTCCACTTTTCTTTCTAATAGGAACTAGATTTGCTACCCAATTAGAGTATATAAGAGGGAGGATGATCTAAGCATCTAGCATTTTATTAATCTCCCTTTCTACAGTTGGTAGAAGGGATGGATTTATCGTTCTAATTTTCTGTTGATAAGGTTTTGCTTCTGGCTTTAAAGGAATCTTATGTTGTATTAGTGAAGTATCATAGTTCTTTAGATCAGCATAAGTCTAAGCAAAAACATCCTTGTAATTTTGTAGTAACTTAAGATATTGAGCTTTGATCTCAAGATCTAGAGATGCACATATTTTGATGTTTTTGATATCTTCATTAGTTCCAATGTTAATCTCTTCTAGGTCATCTTATGAAGAAATGGACTGAGTGTTTCGGAGAACATCATTTTGATCAAATAATTTTTCTAAAGGAATGTGTCCTTTTGGAATAAAATTATTAGATAATTGAATAATGTCATGATTTGCAATTTGGGTTTTAAAATCTGAAGTATCATTTCCATCTTCATTTTCATTTATTTCAATTCTATCTTCATCAATTTGTAGAAATGAAAAATCAACTATTACCTGCAGAAATGATTTCAATTGTTCATCACCTTCGAATATTTGCCAATGTTTCAAATTATCTGGGATAGATGGCCTATATTTGACTTGTATCTGATAGAGTACATCAGTATGATTAGGAATTTTAAAAGAGCTAGCAAAAACAGCTAAGGCATCTGCATGAATATTCTGATCTTTAGGAATATGAGTCAAATTAAAAGCATCAAAGAAGTTTTCAACTAAATCCCATACTTCATTTCGGTAGGACATAAGTCTAGGATGCTTGGTCTGGAAAGCATTTCTTACTTGCTTAACAATAAGTTATGAATCTGCAAAAACACTTAAGTTTTGAACTTTTAAGCTTTTGGCTAATTGCAATCCTAAAAGGAAAGCTTCATATTCAGGCACATTAGTTGTAACTTTGAAGTCTAGTTTACATGATTGTGTTATATTTTCTTTTTCAGATGAAATTAAAACTACTCCAGCTCCTGCCCCATCTTTTGTGCAAGAGCCATCAAAGAACAGTTTCCAAATCTTAGTTTGGTTTGGTTCTGGACTTTCAACTACCTCTTCAATTTTGGTTTTAGTTTTATGTTGTTTTGAAGTGAGTTGAAAACAACCAAAGTCTTGAACTATTGCATAAATTGGATGGTTCCTTGGTTGGTCAGTCTTACAAATAGTATGTACAAATATTACCTCTCTATACAATCTTAATTGCTCTCCTCCATCAATAGGAATAGTAGCATATGACATATCCATCTGTAGAGTTCCCCCTAAGTTGGCACAACAAGACCTAGAAAGGGGCATTCCAAACTTGGGAGGGATATCTGTGACAACAATGTCAAGTACTACACTTTTCATTGGAATTTGGGCAAGGGTAACCACTAGATCCTTGATCAATCCTAAACAGGGCACCCTTTTAGAATCAAAGGTGTAGAGGCCTTGGTAGGATTTAGTTATGTCGAGTTTCAAATGGTCCATGATAGATTTTGGTATAAGGTTGTGTGATGCTCCTGAATCAAGCATATAATTATACAACATGGAATCATTTATTTTAAGAGTTACATAGAAAGGAGGAATTATCTCATCTATCGTGTCTGAACTAGGACCAAAAACTACTGCTAGTTTTTCATCTTGTAGACTTATGACATCACCTTCACCATCAACCGAGGTATTTTGTATCCATTTTGTGACTTGCCTTTTGTACCTAGGGTTTTTAGAAAGTTTTGACAGTGGAATTGGGATCTTAACTGTCTCTAATTCTTTTCAACACTAAAGGTAGTCAAAATGTTTTTACCAGTTTGGGTAGTATCAATTGACTGATCTAAGGGTAAATAAGAGTTGTTTGAGCTTCAGCAGTTTCAGTACGCGGTTCAATTACTATAGTTTCCTTTGGAGGTCTCCTAGGACCAGCTCTAAGCCTAAGATCATACCTCTTGTTTAACTTTGCAATTAAAAATTCAGAGAAAGCATGATATTTAGAGACTTGTGAAGCTTCCTGCTCTTCTTGAACCTGATTCTGTTGTGAGAGAGGAATGATGGTTGTTTGAATGAAGAAGAATCCATACTATTAATATCCTCAATAATTATCATAGTATTATCATCAGGTTGTTGGTCATCTATCAATAGAGGAGTAGGAACCTATTGATCATTGCTAGGTCTCTGAAGAATTTGTAATGGTGGATTTCTTTTATACTGACCTTGATTTTCGTTTTGAGGTCTAGCAACTGTTTGTTGTATTGTGCTAGGTTGGGTCTCAATCTTTGAAATCCTATTTGATAGGTTTCTAATAAGAGATGTTATTTCATCTATTATTGAGTCTTTTGATTTAGTCTTAGAGGAACTAGAGGCTTCTTGAACAGATTTGAGTTTTCTTTGGGCCTTTTCTTCCTTAAGTTTTAAAGAAGTTGAGGCTGTCCTATTTGCTTCTTCTTCTATAGCATTCGTTTGCATATCTTCAAGAGTTCTTGAAGTTCTCTCTTGTAGCCTAACAACAAAGTCATCATCAAAAGCTTTAGAAAATCTAGACTTAGCCGCTGCTACAGGAGGCTTACAATCAGTAGGCATTTCGTGATAGCATTTATTGAATCTTTTGATAAAATATGATACTGGTTCACCAAAGTTCCTTTTAAGCTCTTCAAATTTTGTAAGGAAGTAAATAGGATCCCTTTTCACACCCCATTGATTTTTAAATATGTTTGTAAGCTCTTCCCAATTTCTAATGGTAGCTGCTAGTAACTGTCTAAACCAAATCCTCACATTTCCTTCAAGTGACTATACAAACAATCTCATATCAACGTTTTCTTGTTCAATATTCATGTCATCTGCAAAGTCTAGGAAAGCTTGAAGATTATCCTCAGCTAAGGGACTAGTTTCTCCATTGTACTTGGGAAGGTATTTTAAGTATCCAGCTGGGAATGCATCAAGGTTATTAGGTAAGACTAAGGCAGCATATCTAGCCTATACAATAGGTCGGAAAGCCATGACAGTAGGTGGTGTATGAGGTGCTTGAGGTATATGAGGTGTTTCAGGTGGAGTATGAGTTGTTTGTGTAGAAGTAGAAGATGAAGAAGAAGTAGAGAAAGAAGATGGTGATTTAGGGATTGATGGACTAGTTGGAGGTGAAGGAGGAGATCTCCTCAAAGACTTCAAATGAGTCCTAAGAACTCACTTTGGGACCTGTAAAGGAATACCTTCTTTTGTTTCAAAGAGAGGAATGGAATATATAGAAAAGGTCTCCTTAGATTGTTTAGAAGAAGAAGCTTCAGGTCGGTAAAAAATGGAAGGAAAATGATAGGTGGTAGGGGATATGAAATTTGTGGGTTTATATTTTGGTAGATTAACACCCAAATCAGATTTAGTTTTAGATGATCCTGATGGTAGTGTGGGTATTCGATGAGATTCTAATGAATGAATAAGGTAGGTTAAATGGGAGTAATCATGATCAGTTGGGATATTACTATAGGGGTCAAATGATTCTAATTCTTCAGACTGTAAGACTGAAGAGGAAGAAGAATATGGATGGTGTCCCCTTTTAGAACTAGCATTTCTCAGAAGCCTTTCAGGATCTCGCAGAGGCTTAACTATGTCAGCTTCTAAACAAGATCTGGTATGTTTAAAAGGTGCTAGCTTGGGAGTATGGAGTCACCTAGGTGAATGATTTTAACCTTTCTAAACCCTTTAATCACCTTTAAAGGATAAGAATGAATGAATGTCATTGTCCCAAGGGAAACTTAAATTAAGTTCAAATCCTCGGCAGCAGCGCCAGTCTGATGTTGGACCTCTGAGATAGTAGTAGGTTAGCTACCAATGCCAGAGCATCTAAAATAATTGTTTTCAAGTTTTTGGTTTTAGTTTTAGAAGACCAATGAATGAATACAGATGTAGAATTGAAGTAATTAATCCTTTGGGTTATATTAAGACTTCAGCAAAGGGCTGCTATAAAGCTTCACACAGTGATATAGATAAAAAAATAGTGGCGAGAAGAAGCCAGCAAATAATATGATTATCAAAGTTTCCAGATTGTAAAACAGAACAATCATAAGTGTGAAAACCTTCTAAACTACGTTCCAAAGGTTCAAGGCAATATAATTAAGCTTACATAAGATGCTGATGATTTATTAATCAGAGGGGATTAGCTAAATAGATAGTTCATTAATCCATTCTCTTAATAGATGATCACTTCAGGAGCTTATAGGAATTAATTGAGACACAATTATTCCTACCTAGATATCTCTATAAGTCATAAGCATATGAAGAAAAACATAATGATTGATAACTGGAAAAACTTACAGGATAACACAAATTGTGTAAAACGAAATTCAGAATCCTCTGCTTTGTATTAAGGTTCCAGAAAAACTGATTACATCAAATGCCTACAAAAGCTTCCTTCAAAGGTGGCTTCCGGGTTCAAAGTAGAATGAACAGTCACTACTTAACAAGCAATGAATAATAAACCTTCAACTTCGAACCATTAACATCTCGAGAAGAGAGTTACTTATACAATAATGAAACTAAGGAAATATCCTAAAACTGATTAAGATTTATTCTAGGAAAGGAAAGATCTTCATACAATAAGACATGGGAAACAATTGAACTACTTCTTGTTGTCCCCTTTTATTCAGGTTGTGTTGTCTTTGTTGTTTGATATTTTGCCCTTTAAGCTACTAGATTGTTTGAATCCTTTGAGCTGGTTGACTCCTTCATTTGATCTTTCATATGATACTCTTTAAACTCTGTAAAAATCATTTGACCCTGTTGAGTAACCTTTACTATTTCCTTTTACCTTTACAGTGCATTTGAGGTTTTGACTATGTTTTTCAACAATAAATCACTTTAGATTTTATGTTACAGGGTAAAATAAATTGATATGATCTTCATATTTTTCTTCCAACTGTACATAGGCTTTTTCTCTGTAAGCATGGAACAAAAGCTTTACCTACAAAACACAGAGACTGTTAAGAAAAACAAGGCTGACAGAGAGGGTGGTTAATGGCTTTATTGAGCTTGAAAGGAAATTGGAAGGATTCCAAAGCATATCAGAAGGTAAAATGATGGTTTTATGGGTCGTAGAGGCTTATGAAAGGTTTATTGTAAAAACAGGCGAAACAAAGGAAAAATAGTGATTTTTGCGTTTAAACGAAGAAACAGCTTTCTTTTTGAACTATTGGGCAAAATGAACAGTAGTCATTTTGTCGTTATGCGGGAGGCGGTTTTGGTTTTCTTCGCATTGCTTACAAGGCATGGGCGGTTTTGGGAGGGGGTCACCTCAAATGTTCTAAGCTTGACAAGTAGCAAAGAGGATCAGTGGAATACCGCTTTTCAGGTGGGTAATGCTTGTACATAGAGCCAACCCGAAATTGCCGAGGGCCGCTGGATTTCAATGGTCGTAATCGGATGGTGGAGGAGTGAAAGAACAACGCGACAAAGCAATGGAGGGGCCCAATGATTAATTGTGGTGGAAAATGGCTTTATATTGGGTTAAACTGAGATTAGCAGTTAAATGGACGTTTTGGGCTATTTTTGTGTTAAAATCGTAAAAACCTTTTAACAAAGAAATTCTTCCCAACACACATATGGCGGACTTGAAATTTTATGAACTCGGGAAGATAAATGTCGTCGGGTCCGTATTCATCGCGTATTGCAATTAGGGCTAAGCGAAGGAAGGCCCATCGCAAAGGAATGTTATAAGGGCCAGACACGATGTGGAAATAGATCATGGTTAATAATGCGTTGCATTTGGGTTCTTATCGCAATCAGAGATCACAACTGGAGGATGTTTGTTGCTTTAGTGGGACTTGCTATGGAGGTGGACGCGATATGGTGTGAGTTATGATATATATATGCATCGGGTCCGGGTCTATCGTGCATCGCATATCACAATGTGGAGGGCGCATTCACATGAAAGGCTTGTGATGGGATATTTTATTAAACACTTAGTTTTTATAATAAAACTAAACGTTTCAGGGTATTTTAATAAAGGAGTTAATATATGTGGAAAAAGGACTTATAGGGGTTTAATACACTATGTTAGTGTTAATATGAAAATATGAGTGGAGAAGGGGAAATACACGTGAAAAGGGGAAATATAGGCATAAAAGGGAAATACACTAAATATAAAATTTTTTAATAAGTTTCTTGCCTTCACATATATATATCAATACTTAGGCTAAACAAATTTTGTGGGTTTTTCGTGTAAAAGGGGTTTTAACATGGGTTTTCCACTTTTCCTAGGCAGAAAGTGTTTTGACCTTAGGAAAAGGGGTTTTTATGGAAAATGAATGGATATGAATGTATGAAGGTGGGAAGGGGAAATTAGTGAATATAGGGATAAATGGAGATGAATGGGAAGTTAATTAATTTATCTTGTAGACCTTCATCATGGACATAGAGACATATGGTAAAACATGATAAATGTACATTTTGTCCAATCAATCATCAAACTTCTGAAACCTTTCTCTACTTACCCTTTGCTTATCCTATCATTTTTTCATCACTTAATGGGTGCATTTAAGCTAGCAAACCTTTTTCCTTTCCTTTTATTTTACAAAACCAAACTATCTAATTCTAGCCTTATAACATCCAAGGGCTAAGATTAAACTGATGAGCATCTTATTATTCTCTACCTAACTACTGATCTGCCAAGATTAAACAGTTTGTCCAGATCTTTATTCTCTAACTATAACATCAAATTTAAAGAATGAAACAATCAAGATTGAATAGTTTGATTGTCATGGGTTGTGGCATTTATGACAAGCTACACACAACCATTGTTTTGCAGAAAAATAGTAGTGGCATTTAGACTTGCTCACTTTCAGAGCTTATTTGTTTTCTTTTCTTTCTAACCTGAAATTTTCTTTTTGTCTTTATTTTTTAGGGCATCTAACCTAACATTTTCTTTGATATGGACATCATCATCAAGATTTTTTTATTTTTTTTTATTTTTTTTACTAACATTTTATTCAATATTGTTATGTCCATATCCTAACTTAACATTTTTTCAAAATATTTTTATGTATGTTTTGACTAATTTATTCTATCGTATCAAAACCAAAAAATGCTACAACAAATATCATACTATAAATTGAACTATGTTGGGAGGATAACTACATTTCTACTAGCCACCAAAATTATTAAAAATATTACTACATCAAAATTTAAGCATAAATTGTCTGGTAATAAGGATTTAGAGAGAAAATGATTGAATAATAATTCAATAAAATCCTTTGATAATATTAAAGGGAAATTGATTTAATAATTATTCATGGAGATCCTTCAATAATAATTCAGTAATATCTCATGAAAACCCTTCTATGGCCATTAGTTAAATAAATATCTAATGAGGCATTGCCACATCATCTTTTTGTTGGGGAATATGGCCACAAGATTGGGGCCTTAACCATTGATCTATCGTAACTCTCATTCATAGGTGAACTATGAGGCATGTCATATACAGTCAGAAACAACACGACAAGGATCATCTAATGACAGTGGTATTAGGAGCATATCCATTGATATTAATTTTCAAAGTTGTCAATAAGTGTGGGGCCTCTAGGTCTTTTAGGGCTTCTTCACCATTGGAGATTCAAATAATGTAATCCAAACAAATATTAGGAGAATTCAAGCATCGATGTTGGCATCAATGACAACACCATTCAACACTATATTAAGTAAGCTTTGTATTGGTTTATGTTTGGAAAGGATGGCCTGAAAGAGGAGCCCCAAGCCATTGGACTTCTTAATAACATTTTGTACATTTGGCAACTTAGATTTCATCGAGGAGGGTAGACACTATTGGTACTATGTTATTTTTCCCTGTGGACTCAAGGTTTCCAATTCTATATCCTTCTTCGAGGCTTCAATTAGCTATATTCTCTTGAATTTCTGGTATTTTGTATTTTTTAAGAAGGTTCTTTTCCTGGGAGGCATAGAGGTTTTCCCTCCTCCATAGTGTGTAGCCAGCCCAAGCTTTGTTTACATGTGACTTAGAGAAATCTACACTAGTAACATCATCATATTCATAGTAACTCTTTTTTTGTGCTGATGTTAATGGTGTTTTGGTCTTGTGTTCCCTTTCATTTATGTATTGTTATATCCTTTAGGCATTGTGTAGTCATTTTTGGAAACTACCTACTGACAAATGAATATTGTAATGGTGAGGCTAGTAGGATTTTGGAAAATAGTAGACATTGTTGTAATATTTTAGCATAAATGAAAAAAATTATTTACAAAAAAAATAAAAATAAAAAAAAATCATATGTAGATGTTTGCCCCCTATCTCACAAAATATGGTATTTCAATAAGATCATGTAGGCTTCCATGTATAATTTCGTTTCCAGATTAGCCATAATCTAAAAAAATAGATTATTATTATAACTATTAACTCAAATTTTCTAAAATATATTAACTCTCATTAAATCAACATAGATATATAATAAATATAAGTATTTATTATTTTACACTCCAATAATATTTTCAGTAAAAATGATAATAATAAAAATTATTAAATATTATCAAAAGATTATAATTATGTCGTAAGGTATTTCCCTTTGAAATCAAATCCCACGTTGTCTTACGTGTCTTACTATGATTCCTCTGATTTGATCTTAAACGATTAAAATGTTTGCTACCATTGGATCAAAACTCTTAATATAATTGAAACAATACTAATCTTTCATCCATATGCATTGCTTAGGGCTGCAATTCTTTGTGTGTTTCTTATTGCTATCGTAGGAATCTGTGGGAAGACAATATTTAATGGGCCAAATGATGGTGAACACTAGGAAGAACGACTGAGAAGCGGAGAATGTGATTTCTAGGGGATGAATCAAAGGTGTTTTTGTTAGGGTCCAACCTTAACCCCCTCATTTACGTAATAGGGTCGAGTCATAGTTATAGTTAGTTAAAGAGTCAATGAAGCCCATATTAATAATTGTAAGTGGTTGAATCGCATTTAAAGAAGGAACCACAGTTAGTTGCAAATGGGCCATGGTATTAATAAGAACCATGGTACTGACCCATGGTATTGCATGTATGAATCCTATATAAAGGATAGAGACTCCCCTTGAGGAGGGTCCTGTCTTATTTTGTAATTGAGCCCAACTCTATTGGAGGTTGCCCCCTCGAAGAGGCAAGTGAACATTTTTTTCCTTTCTAAATAATAAAATACATGTTGTTATTTCTTATTGTTCTATGTTCTGAGTGTATTTCTTTGCATACTTGGTATTCTGGTATCTTCTCGTAGGTCAAGAGCATAACAAGTGGTATCAGAGCACTTTCGAGGGCTGGTGGGATCTCCATTTTTAGAAGAATTTTTTTTTGGCTAGAGACGTGTTCCAGTGTCTTTAAACCATGGGATCTGTCATTGAGTGCATAAACCTATGGATTTGGGGAGGCATGCATGCAGGAAATGCAAGAGGTGGTCATGCTTGTTGGACTCCCATGTAACCCCTATGGGTACCTCTTCGAGTAGTAGCGCATTAGACAGAACCACGCACAGACTGTCTTCCGAGTACTCTCTGGGTATATCGGAATCCATGTAGGCTCTCTTGGAACCTCACCATAGATAAACTGTCGGCCGTCTTGCTGTTACAGTACACCGAGAACAGCACTTGGGGAGATTACTTGCACATACAATAGGGTAGTCGGGTTGTATGGCTAAGGGTACGATTAATTGTCCTTGGTCAGTGCCCTAAAAGATTGGGCCGAGTACTACTGTCAGACCCTTATGTATATTGCGATCTATAGCACCTAACACTCCTTGAGACCATAGTTCCCTTGTCTCTCTCTAGATCACGCATCATCTTTGCCAGATCAAATATAGCAGGTTGGGTTCTGTCGCAGCCGCAACAATCAATTCTACCATTCAGATCTCTCAGATCCACCATTCAGATCTATCAGATCCGCCAGTCAAATCTATCAGACCTGCCATTCAGATCTAGCAGTTTGGGTTATGTAGCAGTCGCAACAATTAGATCCGCCATTCAGATCTAGCAGCAGGGGTTCGATCACTGCCACATTCCTACTCATACTCTGCAGTTGAGGGTTTCGCCAGCGGATCTGACTATTTGTGTGGCTCCTATACCTAGGTGTTATTCTCACATGACATTGGGCAGAATTAACTTTTCTGGGAATCGGCTACTGTAGTATTCCTAAGCGAGGAGTAAAACTCCTTTTGGAGTAATAAAAAAAAAAGGTTGGTCTGAGACCCTCCCGGGATGCTTATAGGAGACTTAGCCCATAAGAATCAGGTCGAGGAGCTTAGCAAGGTGGTACCATTCACTTGTTAGCATCAAAATTTTGGGTGGTCCCAAATCTTTTTTCATAGTAACGACAAGTGCACCGGATCGGTGCATGGTACAAACTAGAGCTCAAGCTATGGCCAATGAGAAGATCGACAACCTTGAACAAAATTTGGAGGCATTAACGAAGTAGATCCAGACCTTAACTGTCACAATCACAAAGGGCAAGTCGAGGGCACAATCGAAGGCATATGATTTTAATGAAAACCTTTAGGGTGAGTCTAGCCATTCTCTTCACTTCTATGGAAAAAACCAATAGTCCCAGCTTCGACCACCCAAGCTGGACATGTATAAATTTGATGGCTCTCATCCAGCCATATGGCTAGCACAAATGGAGCAATATTTCACATTGAATCACATCAAAGATGATGCGACTAAGCTAAGTGTGGGAAGCCTTTACTTGGACCAAGAAAGATGGCAATGGTGGTAATGGCATCAACGCTGCTATGCAATGCCATTGACTTGGCAGATATTCCCAAAAGCCCTTTCTGACCACTTTGACCATGAATCTAACTTTTTGGGTCATCTTACTAAGCTTTGATAGACTGGCACAACGCAAGAATATATTAAAGCCTTTAGCCTTCTGCACAGGAGGTCTAACAGAGGAATTCTACTTGGAATGTTTTATCAGTGGTCTCAAAGATGCCATACAAGCCCACGTCTGACTACAACACCTAGTCTCATGGCTGGCAGCTTGCAAGATAGCTCATGAAGTAGAACATGCGTTAGCGGCCCAGTCAACTCATCCAAATTTCATAGCCAAGGGACACCCCACCTAGGGTCTGAGCACTACCTAAACACTTAAGGTTCCAAAGGTGTCACGAGCAGAAATGGTAGAAAGAAGAAAGCAAGGATTGTGTTACTACTGTGGTGAGAAATACTCCTCGGGGCATAAATGCAAGGAACCCAAATTCTTTCAAATTGATGTTACTGACCATAGTTCATCTGAGGAAGCCCCACCATTTGAGGCACTAGAGGAGGAAGATGAGGACAACCAGTAGGACAATGAGCTCCCAACTACACCTAAAGAACTAGATATCTCGCTTCATGCTTTGGCAGGGATTTCTTCTCCCCAACCTCTCAAAATCAAAGATTTTATTAAGCATCACCCTGTAGTAGTCTTGATTGATAGTAGCAGTAGACGTAACTTTATACATCAAAGAGTCGCTGAAGCAGTGCATTGTTTTGTTAGAGAAGTCTCTAATTTCCAGGTCCAGATTGCTGATGGGAGGACAATGAAATGTGAAGGCCACTGTGAAAATGTCAAACTTCAAATGGGTATTATCACCTAAAGACCCACATGTTTGCCATCAACATGGGTGGGTGTGACATTGTCTTGGGTGCTGAATGGCTCCGCAGACTCGGTCCAATCACAATGGATTTCCAAGAGTTATATATGAGCTTCAAGTAGAATAACCACACACATACCCTCCGCGGACTCTAGGCAGGTACTCCTTCTATCATTAGCTCGCATATGATGGAAAAAATGTTAAAAAAGGGCCACCATGGAGTTATAGCCCAATTTAATGTCGTCCAGGCCTCCAAACCCACTTCTCTTCATATTCATCCTGAGATGCAACAGGTCTTAAACAACCATCTGTAGGTGTTTGACAAGCCTCACGAGCTTCCACCCTCGAGAGGGGAACATGATCATAGCATTACTTTGGTCCCAGGGGCACAACCACCAAATGTGTGCCCATATAGATATCCTTTCACCCAAAAGAATGAAATCGAAAAAGTCATCAAGGAACTCCTGGAAGCTAGTGTCATTCATCCTAGCATTAGTCCTTATTCATCACCTGTGGTCATGGTACTCAAGAAAGATGGGGAATGGTGCATGTGTTCATACTTCAGGGCCCTCAACAAGCTGACGGTCAGAGATAAATTTCCCATCCTGGTTGTTGATGATTTGTTGGATGAACTAAACGGGGCTCAATTCTTTACTAAGCTCGACCTTCGCTTGGGCTATCACCAAATTCGCATGAAAGAAGTAGACATTCCAAAGACTGCTTTCCGAACTCATGAGAGCCATTATGAATTCCTGTTCATGCCATTTAGTCTCTGTAATGCCCCGTCCACTTTTCAGAGCCTCATGAATCACTTGCTCAAATCATATCTCAAAAGATTTGTCATTGTTTTCTTTGATGACATCCTCATCTACAGCCTCACCTGGGAAAAACATCTTCAGCATGTAGAGATGCTCTTGCAACTGCTCCAGAAGCATAAATTATTTGTCAAATTGTCCAAGTTCTCTTTTGGCATGGAAGAAGCTGAGTATTTGGGCCACATTGTGGGGCGTGAAGGTGTCAAGGTGGATCCCAAAAATATTCAGGCAATGCAAGATTGGCCTCAACCAAATACCTTGAAGAGCTTGAGAGGATTTTTGGGTCTCACTGGCTACTATCGCAAATTTGTCTACAATTATGGTCGCATTGCTAGACCCCTCACTCACGTTCTAAAGAAAAAATCATTCCTCTGGAATGATGAAGCGCAATAGGAATTTATAGATCTCAAACATGCCAAGTGTTCCACTCCTGTATTGGCACTACCCGACTTCACCAAATCTTTTGTGATTGAATGTGATGCTTCAGGTACAGGTATTGGGGTTGCCGTAATGCAGGAAGGTCGACCCTTAGCCTTCACTAGCCAAAAACTAAGTGGGACAAATTTGGGACAATATACCTATGAGAAGGAGATGATGGCCATCTTACATGCAGTGGATACCTTGGCGTCCATACTTATTGGGGCGGTGTTTCCAAATCCGCACAGAGCATCAAAGCCTTAAATATTTTTTTGAGCAATGCCTATCCTTGCCACAACAAAATAAATGGCTAGCCAAAATGTTGGGATATTATTATGAGATAATTTACAAGAAAGGGTGAGAAAAGGTCATAGAAAATGCTTTATCATGCTAATTTGAGGAGGAAGGCACCCTGCTAGCAATCTCTCTTCCCATTCTAGAGTGGATTAGAGAGGCTCACAAGGAATGGTTTTCACATCCTTTGCTCTCCCAACTCATTAATAAATTGCAGATGGATCCAAATTCCACAGCGGGCTACTCTTGGTAGGATGAGATTCTTCGCTACAAGGACAAAGTAGTGATATCACCAAAATCCACCCTCAAAAGTTACATTTTCGCAGAGTTTCACTCATCTCCCACTGCAGGCCATTCAGGGTTTCAGAAGACTTATGCTCACACTCGACGTTGATTCTTTTGGACAAACATGAAAAAGGGAATTCTTAATTTTGTAGCTGAGTGTGATGTGTGTCAGTGTCATAAAGGAGAAACAGTCAAATCCCCAGGCACATTACAGCCATTGCCCATCCCTGCCTCAATCTGGACAGAGGTTTCTATGGATTTCATTACGGGTCTTCTGAAGTCAGTAAACAAGTCAGTCATCATGGTGGTTGTGGACAAACTTTCTAAGTATGCTCATTTTTGCGCCCTACCCCACCCTTTTACACCAGCTTTGGTGGCTTAATCTTTCATGGACCAGATCTTCAAATTGCATGGCATGCCCACTTCCATTATGTCTGATCCTGACCCGATCTTCACCAGTAACTTTTGGCAGGAACTCTTCAGGCTACGAGGTACCCAAATACAACTCAGTACTTCCTATCATCCTCAAACTAATGATAAAATGGAAGCAATCAACAAATGTCTAGAGACCTACCTCAGGTGTTTCACTTCAGAAGAACAACATCTATGGTTTCAGTGGTTACCTCTACCCGAATGGTGGTATAATACTAACTATCATGCCACCAACAAAATGACTCCATATGAAGCAGTTTATGGCCAACTCCCTCCTTCACCTACTTCTTATATCTAGTATTCTCAAAGGTACAAGCAGTGGATTAGCTCCTACAGAACCGTGCAACCATGCTGGCCCACCTCAAAGAGAATCTCCATCAAGCTCAAAATTGCATGAAGTAACAGGTAGACCAACATCGTTCAGAACCCAAATTTCAAGAAGGGGATCAGGTATTCTTGAGGTTGCAACGATATAAGAAAACATCACTCAAAGACAAGGGTTGTCAGAAATTATCTCCAAAATTCCATGGACCGTATCAAATACTTCAACGCGTCGGAGAAGTAGCCTATAAGCTAGCCTTGCCACCCACTGCAAAAATTCATCCTGTCTTCCATGTTTCATGCCTCAAGAAAGTGGTTGGGAACCATTGCAGAATTCAAACCAGTCTACCGGAATTAGATGAAGAAGGTTCAATTTGGCTCCAACCTTAATAGGTTCTTGACACGCGAGAATGGCACCTGTGCGGCCGCACGATCAAGGAAGTCCTCATCAAGTGGAAAGACACCTCTCCAGAAGATGCGTCCTGGGAACCAGCCATGGTTCTTTAGCAGTTTCCGTAGCTTCAACCTTGAGGACAAGGCTATTTTTATGGGGGAGGGAATGTTAGGGTCGAACCCTAACCTCGCTATTTATGTAATAGCATCGAGTCATACTTATAGTTAGTTAAAGAGTCAATAAAGCCCATATTAATAATTGTAAGTGGTTGACCCACATTTAAAGAAGGGACCACAGTTAGTTGCAAATGGGCCATGGTATTAATAAGAACCATGGTATTGACCCATGGTATTGCATGTATGAATCCTATATAAAGGATAGAGACTCCCCTTAAGGAGGGTTGTGTCTTATTTTGTAATTGAGCCCATCTCTATTATAGGTTGCCCCCTCGAAGAGGCAAGTGAACGTTGTTTTCCTTTCTGAATAATAAAATACATGTTGTTATTTCTGATTGTTCTATGTTCTGGGTATATTTCTTCACATACTTGGTATTCTGATATCTTCTCATAGGTCAAGAGCATAACAGTTTTTGAAAAAACCACGGGGTCTTCGATTTTGCCATATATGTGGAGAAATGCTGAGCTCTTATGGCAACGAACGTTGTTTCATTTTTAGTCTGAGAATAATTGGATTAATGGTACTGTGTTGGAAGAAATTTAATACATTTTGATATACTGTTACTTTTATTTAATTTCTTCATTTTATTCTGATTCTTGTCTATTGTTGTGTGTGGGACTGATGTTGGCTTTGTGGATGAATTGAACACCGACAGATCCAGAAGGTAAGATTGTTAGTTAAGAGAAACCATTTTCTTTCGGGAAAGTTACTGTCATTGTAGGTTTAGCTTTCTCTTTTCTTTGCAGGTCATGATCCTTATATTTAACCCTAATCTATTTATTTCTTTTCTTGTGATCTTTAGTGTCTCGGGGGTTCGATCCTGAGACTGCTAGTTTCTTTTGCAGATGATCCCCAGACATATTTCGTTTGATAACAAGATGAAGACAAATATTATACAATGGTCGGTCGAAGAAATTGATGAGCTTCGGTCGACTAAGCTTGTTGTCGATAACTTGCTCCTCCACCCAGGCTTTGTTGTGGAAGTCAATACAAATGAGACTATTCAGGTACGGGTACTCATTAAGTCAATACTTGATTTCATTTTGTGAAACTTATTGGTTTATTTCATTTTCTTATCACCAAAATTGTAGTTGTGATAACAAGTGTGAAAAACTTCCCTCACAACAAAGGGATCATTTTGGGGCTTCTCAAGGGATTTACAGGACTGAGTGACTCTAGTAGATGTGATCAGTGTGGAGAACTGTTGATATTCTAAGTGTCGTCATCTTGTGTCTCTCAACATATAGAGTCTCTATATTTCATTATTGCTTCTTAAAAACTTGTTCAAAGACAACATAGAATATGATATTTAAGACGTGTCTATCTCTTTTGCAGAGTTAATCATTATGATTCTTTTATCAACCATTCATGTAATATTTTTCATTTACTCCTACTCATGTAGATTTGTTGTTCTCTATGAAACTGAGATTGAGTTAACTAGGAATTGAGAAGGGTGCAACTATGAATGTTATCATTAATCTGTTTTGATATGCAGTCATGACAAATGCATATGTTCTAAATATTATTATCATATTATGTTGGTAAGTGAATAGATATGTTAATATTTAGGCCATTGACATAATGCACACACTAAATGTTATCGTGCACGTAAGTCTTCATAACTTTGTAAGCATGATAAAATGCATCACTTCGAATGGGCGCATATTTGCTAGCATTGACCCACTAAATCATTCGAAGTTCCCTTCCATTGGGTTTAAGATTGCGGCTGGTGTAATTGCAATTTTTCTTATGGCATCGGTGGGAGTGGTTGAAAAGAAATAATTTAACAAATTCCATGTAGAGAAGAAGGGTCTTGGGTTGGCCCAGACTCATGTATATCAACCCAAGGATGTCTAGGAAACAAATTTGGATGGTGATTATGTAACATGGGCACTGAAAACGTTTAGAGTAAGTCTCACAAAATTATATTCGTGGTGAATCAAGGTTCCTAGTTCTGTTTCAGAAGCATTCAAGGAGCTTGGATTAAGGGGAATATATTCAAAGTATATCAAGGCTCTTGTGCGAGGAGAAAATTACTCAGTTCTTCAAGGCTTCTTGAACTTAGACATGTAGATTCTGTTCATAGGGTCAATATGTGGTATTGGGTCAACCCTCACTACCACAGAAAACATGCGTAAGACTGGGGTTGCCGATGGATTCACTTTAGTGGATGTGAGCAGATTTGTGTCTCTCATTAGTAATTGAAACTTCTTGGGCAAAGTGGTTGCATGTTTTTTATTTGAATTTTTGTTGAAGAAGTACAGTTTCCTAGGCCACTCATTCTAACACGATGACATAATTTTTGTCATGAATCTCAGTGGTGAGGAGGAGATGAATCAACGTGCTTCCTGTTCTAGGTCTAGCTAAGACTGAATATTGTATATTTCCCCATGGCCAATGTTTTCTTGATTCCCCTCTAACAAGCCCTCTGAGGATTCATGGATTCTATATATAAGGGTTTTAGTCCAACCATTAGCAGCAAAATCTGATTTGAGTGAAATCAGGATATTGGGAGTTTCAAATCTTCATATCCATTCATGGTTCTCAGGTTTTGAGGTGTTAAATCCCTTATTCTATAAATATTTTTGTCATCATGGAGTTGAACGAAACACTAGATTTTGTAATGTTCGTGGAAAATAGAAGATGGTTTTTTCTATTTCTAATTTTTGTAATAATGGCGTTCACAGGGGGTACATATATATTTGCCATTTATTCTCTTGAAATAAAAATGGCTATGAAGTATGACCACAAGACACTAGACACGTTGGGGTTCATTAAGGATATGGAAACCAACGTAAGGATTATTTTTGGCCTGTTGTACAGAGTTGTTTGTCCATCGGTGGTGCTTGTAGTGCGTTGATTAATGAACATCACTGGATTTTATGGTGCGGCTCATTGTCACATACCGTATTGCCACCCATAAAAAATGGATGATGTTTGTGTACATAACAATGGGATCCAATTCCCAGACCTTCACCAACACTACAACTATGATAACGAGTGTGAAAAACATCACTCACAGCAGAGGGATGTTGTTGGAGCTTCCTAAAGGATTTGTAGGACTAAGTGGAGCTATTTTTACTCAGATCTACCATGAATATTATGGGAACAATTCTATCTCCTTGATTATGCTCATTGGATGGTTGCCATGTGCAATAAGCTTTCGATCCATGTTCATTGTATGCCTGATAAAGTCAGATGCAGAGAAAAATGAAGAGATCCTTTTCTATACATATCTATACATAGCCTTGACATTGGTTGTGTTTCTTTTGGTTGTTATCATTGTAGAAAATCATTCCAAATTCCCTTCCATTAGGTTTAAGATTGTGTCCCTACTCTAAAAGGCAAAAAAACAAGGGTATAGGTTATGCATAAGGTGACCATTATCAACACAAACGCAACTTACTCAAATGTGGGTGAAATAAGCTATCACAATTGAGTTGGGGTAATCCTTCATTCATCACAATCTCCATTTATCATAATTTCATTTTTTTTAATCAGAGGCATTGCTGGTCATGGCTCAATTTCGGAAGCTGAACTCATGGCTCTATGGACTCTCCATTTCCTAACACCGAAGACTTAACTTTCTATGTCAACCGAGTAATTCAAATATAGTGATAATCATTTAACAACGTCAAAATCCAAAATGTCAGCCCATAACGTATTCTCAACAATATTTAGGATTACATTCATATTTTGAAATGGTCCTCTTTTACTCATATTTACAAAGCTAGTGAAGTCTCCGAGGAAACACTTACCCTTCAGGACACGTAGTTTCATGTTCATGAATTCTTCGAGGACAGGTTGATTCCGAACATGTCATTCTCTTCGTAAAAAGGATATATATAGACGTGTATATGTAGACTTATTTTACGAAGAAATAAAGTAGAGAATCCTTGGGGGCATAGAGTAATCTTTGATTAAAAAGTGACAAATTCTTGATCGAATTTTGTATTACAAATCTGTAAAAGATCTAGTTGTCTTTTTGTTTTTGTTTGGTATGGATAATATGAATACATGAACATGTTTTTTATAAGCTCTGATCAGGGTAAATCTTAACTGGTATTCTTTAGAGTGGGACTAATATGTGTATTTCTCTTAAAAAAAATATAAAAATTCCTCATTAATGAAAAAGAACAAGTTTGTTCCATCTCTAATAAAAGTTTGAAGACACCCGTCATTGTAAAAACAAATGTCTATCAACCGGAAGCTCTCCAAATTAGGAAAAATTGCATTTTAATAGAACATTTACGGCAAGCATGAGTGAAATTCTTAGAACTTTCTTGATAATTTATTTGGATAACAAACAAGGATATAGATTTTGAGGCAAAATGTATCATGCATATATTTTCACCCAAAAAATAGAAAATTTGGAAGAACACCAGTAAAAGATTTTGTAGAAAGAAGGGTTAAGAAATTTATCTTTAAACATAACTTGATAAATTTCAATTATTGTTATAAATTTGTATGTATCCTTGTTTATATGCTCTCTCATTTTTCAAGCACAAGTGAAATGCTAAAAATGTGCTTAACAATGACAACTTTTTTTTCCAATTGATAAAAATAGCTTTTTGAGAAAACTATGTGTCTTGAAGATATTTTTGTTGAAAAATCTAGCAAATTTGAAATATTATGCAAAAACGAATGTCAAGAATTTAACTTGACCAGTCAACTTGATATATATATGTGTGTGTGTGTGTGTGTGCGTGTGATCTAGGACATTTTTCTTATTTATCACCCTAATATAAATGAAACTAATGAAGTTACATAGAACTAATTTCATAAAATTAAAGAGCTCATTCATTTGAATTAGTCATGCATTTCCAATTCCAAACTAGAGCTTCCACACCAACTGCTACTTTAGTATTACAGTGATACTTCAATTGATTTTGAAGTTGTGATGTGATCTTCAAGATAATTTCCAAATAATGATCCAACAACTTTGCAATGATGATTAAAATATTCTTAAATTAATTTTGATGTGCTAGCGCTCAAGGATGAAACATCATAATGGAATAAACATTGTAATTATATTCTTATTTGAAACCCATGTTTTCAAGGTAGAAAATAAGATCACACTAAATAATAAAAGTATCTCGATCCCACTATAGAACAAAGTGATCAAGAAATGATAACAATTTTGTCATCTTGTGACACAAGATCTCTTCCCCCCAAAAAGCTCTACGAAAATACTACAATGAAAAAAGAAACATGACATCGTCATTTCAAGAGAGACACGAGCATCGTTAGGAATCACAGACACTTGGAAGTTGTTTTCAACAGATTAACCAAAATCACAACCAAACTTGAATGGTGTGGTACTTCCTACAATTACAAATCATTGGGAGTTACATCCCTTTAGGAGATGCCTAGAGAAGATACTATGGTACAATGGGCACACTACAATTTTAACTGATTTCAATGGATCAGGTGACTGTAACACCTCAATAAACTATAAACTATAATTTTCTATAACACCAGATATGATATAACTTGAATTACAAATCATTCCAAAAGGGACAACGGTAAAGCCTTTCTAGTCTTTTACTTGCAGGCTATACAACCAACAATTAAAACTTTTGGGCTATCAACATATATTATTTATGGATCATGTTTCTTTGTTTCAACCCCTTTGGATTGAACTGTTTCCTCTATCTTCTCATCTGAATGCTCTAAATCAACACTCTCAATCCCGTTTGAGTGTGAATGTAGATTACCATTTTCACTGGTTACTGGCAACCTTAATCCCGATGCCTTCACATCAAAATTGTTAACCACATTGGCATCCTCGCCTAACTTCTTAACAAGAGTACCTTCAGGAACTGCAAGTTGCAAAAAGAAGGCCTATGATAGTTTGACTTTAACAATAGAAGTAGGGAAAAACTTATAACCTTTGAACCAAAAAATAAAAACATTGCAAAATTAGTTTCAAATTAGACATACCTGTTGTTGTTTCTGAGCTTGTTGCCTTAGTTTCTTTTCCTGCATAACTTTCTAACAACACATAGAATGTGAAATCACCAAGTATTGATGTTTTCAATGAATAGTTTTTGAAATTTTTTAGCATCTCTATACCCTGCGGAAATTTGATCTGTATTGTTTACTAATTACACCTTAAGGCATTCCCCTTTGAGAATAACTCCCCTCCATGCTACTATGTGTAGTGGTGAGGCCTTAGATCACTTTGTTAACGATTAGAGTAATACTATCCAAGTTTCCACAACATATCTTA
>APFE031033801.1:53664-82729 GCA_000404065.3 Pinus taeda
TTTTTAAGTCATGATATATCTTTGTTGAAAATATAAAAATGGGAAAATTTGTGTTCCCTGTAATGTCAACTAGAAAATTAATGTTGTAAAACCCCAAAGCTAACTTGCTACAACGTTTGCACGGTTCCTATCGTAGTAGAGTTGCTCTCATTGGAAATGACATGTTGAAATATTTATTTCATTGTCCTTGAAGTGTCGTCACATTTAATTCCATTGAAGTGTCGTCACATTTAATTGTGTAGTAAGTGTTATATTTAATTAATATTTACTTCAATTTATTCAATTTTCATTTTAGTCATCTATTTTTTATAATTTTTATGTACGGAGGGTTAAGGGTCGATGTCTATTTTGAGGAAGAGTTCCAGGGTCGAGGTAAAGGGTCGAGGGATATTGTTCCATCTCGGTGTAGGAAGAGGTCGAGTTCGAGGGTCAAGTGTCGAGATTTATGTACGGCTGCTCTAGGCTATGACTGTCTCTAGTCGAGTATCCAAGCCGAGTATCCTAGGAGCCCAGGGCAGCCTTGAGCCTTGAGCCTTCGGGCAAGTTCTATATTGTTCAGTGGTCTTGCCCGAAGGGCAAGTGATTGAGCCTTCGGCGCAGTGAGTGAGCCTTCGGCCAACCTTGAGCCGAGCCTTCGGCCAGCCTTGAAGGGGCCCCATCACCCCACCTTCCGACCAACAACCAAACCAAACCACCTTTGGTTTATCTTTTATAGATTTCATCTTTCCTCTTCCCATTTATCCCCGGCAACCTTCACCCCTCCAACATCCTTCGGATTTTCCTAACCCCGCCAACATCCCCCTTTGGTTTATCTTAACTATTTTGAATATTGAGAAGAACAATCTCTCCTTTTTTGTTCATTTTTTTGACGTGATATGAGAACTTCGGTTGGCATAAAACTCTAGAGAAAACACATACTAAAAAATTGTCGAAAAGATAAACCTATGTTGTTTGAAGAATCTAGCTGTGTGAAGTCTGTTTTGCAAACAAGGCAAGTCAGAGAATTTTCGAAAGGCCAAGAGGATGGAGAAATTCGTTCCCTCGCCAAAAGAGAAGGTTGGGAGAAGTTTTAAGTTTTTTTTTTCTTAAATTGAATGGTCAGCTCACCCATCCATAAAAACCAACTGCACTAACCTTCGTAAACTTATGAATTGACAATTTTTGCAGGCCAGCGCTGTCATAAAGTATCGAGAAGTGCGCTGACAGGTTTATTTATAAAAAAGGAGGAAAGTGCACTGACAGGTTTATTTATAAAAAAAGGAAAGTGCACTGACAGGTTTATTCATAAAAAGGAAGCGATTATTTTAAAAAGGTTCCTTTGGTCGTATTTTTTATTCCTCCGCTAAAAGGAAATGTAACAGGTCAAAGGCTTTTTGGTCAAAGGTGCACCATATATATATATTTTTTTAAAAAGGAATCAAAGCGTTCATCCTGAAAACAATTAGTGGCTTCCTTTGAATACACATTTTAATATGAGAGACCTTTTAAACTTCTGTTCTAGAAGTTTCTTTTATGAGGTTATATTTAAAAGGGGGTTCTCATTTGAAAATGGCTTTTTATTCCAGGTTTAAAAATAAATAAATAAAAATGAAATTATTATTAAAAAAAAGGTAGCAGTGCATTTTATCGAAAGTTTTTGTAGGTTGGGGTTTTGTTATTGAAACAAAGCAAAGTTTTTTTTAAAAGAAGAGGGCACTTCATTTTTTTTGAAAATGAGATTGTAAAAATGCATGCACATTCTTATTTAAGAAAAAAATAGTTTTTTTAGGACTTTGCCACATATTTTGGTTATGCTTGGTAAAAATGATAAGTTTTAGTATCTAAGAATGAAGACATTTTTGTAAGCCTAGGATTATTAAGATACTTTGCAGAATGGTTATGTAGACTCAACCTAAGAAAAATTAACATCCATGAACAAAAGTCAAAGGAATATCGCTAGAAAATTCAGAAAGAAAAAGCACAAAACCAAACATTGGATACAGATATCAGTCAATGACTCTATCTTTGACAAGATAACTCGTGCATCCCCAACAAAATATGCTTGGGAAATCTTGAACTTCGTGTGTTTTCCTTTGTCCTCATGGGGCTTATCCCATTTCAAGATAAGTCACCCACAATGAAGCTAGCATTCCCTGCAAACTTATGATCAAACCATCTCTTGATACGATTCTAGTGGAGTGTAAACTTTTCTTTTGCTTTCATCTATTCTTCCTGTAACTTGTACAATGTGTCCATCCTATGCTGAATCAATAGACATGGCTAGCCTCGGGATTTTTGGGATAACTAAAGAGCAGACAAGTAGATTTTGGGTGGCATGATGGCTTCTTTACTGTATACAAGGAAGTATGGAGATGTGTTCGAGAGGGCTTGGGTGTAACTCGGTCATCCCAAAGTGAATTCACCACGATGGAATGTCGGTTTCACTACTCATAGTAAATGGTCTTTTTGATGATGTGAATAAGATTCTTATTTGTTGATTTAGCAAGACCATTCCCCTACAGGTAGTAGTTAGATGAGTGTTTAAGCACAATACCATATTGGAATGAAAAATCATACAATTTTAATGAAGAGAAGTAAGTTGCATTGTCAAAAACAAGTGATACAGGAACACCAAACCTCAGGATGATGTTTTGTTGAAGGACGCTGATGACTTCCTGGTTGTTCACTTGTTTGAGTGGAACTTCTTTTGTCAATTGCGTGAAATAGTCTATAACAGTCAAAATGTAGTGGTGTTGCCTTGATGAATGGGGGAATATTTCCCCAATGATGTCTAAGCCCCACTGTTGGAATGGTTCATCCGTTGCAACAGGCTACAACGAGGCCTCTTATCTTTGAATTATGTCGGCATATCGCTGATAGATCTGGCACTTTCCGGCATAAGCATGTGCATCCTTAAATAATGTGGCCCAGTAGAAACTGACTCTCATGACTTTATGCACAGTTGTGTTACCTATGAAGTGACCTCCAGTTGGTCTATCATGCATGTCATGTAGTACTCTCATTGAATCTTGTGCCTCCACGCACCTAAGAAAAATCCTGTAATTGTTGTTTTTGTAAAGCACTCCATGCACCAACTGGTAAGATAAGGCTTTGAGGAAAAGTTCCCTCTTTTGCGGTATGGAAAAGTGAGAGGGAAATGTGTTGTGGTTGAGGTATTGGCGGACTTCTTCATACCAAGGGTTTTCGTGCGAAGTGGGTGGTGCTTGCTCTATATTATACATCTTGATTTCTTTCTCCCAACCATTGAGCTCTTCTTCCTCCTCTTGGGTGTGTACTGCTTCTACTACTAGTCTATACAGACAGTGACCCTTGATAGTGTGAACTGGATTGATATGAAGATCATACTTTTGGAGTCATGTCATGCACTTCACACATTTTTCACCCAACTCTTGTTGTAAAAGCAGTGCTCTGATTGCTTGGTGTGGCACAACGACTATGCAATGATTTTTCAGTAAGTAGGGTCTGAAATGTTTCACCACATTGTATACAACATATATTTATTTATCTAAGGAGGGATAGTTAAGGTCAGGTCCCTGAATGCTCACACTCATGAAGGAGATGGGACATTCGTTGTTTAGCTCATCCTTCTGTGTGAGCACTACAATGACTGAATTGTCAGAAGAAAATGTATACAAGAAGACATCTTTGCTAAAATCTGGGTTGTACAACGCAGGTGCATCTAATATCGCCTTATTGATATAGTCGAACGCATCCTTTTCCTTCTTTCCCTAGTTGTATATTGCATCGTTCTTGATCATATCTTGGATATGTTTGTCAATCTACGCATAATCTGAGATGAACTTGCAGAGGAAGTTAATCTTTCCCAAGAAGGCCTGCATAACTTTCTTATTGACTAGGTGAGGAATCTACGTGATAGTTCAAACTCAATCTGGATCAACCTTAATCCCACTCTTAGTAATAATATGCCCAAGGAGGTTCCCCTCAGACACTGCAAGTATGCTCTTCTTGGGATTCAAGGATATCTTGTACTTTCAATATTGCTCAAATATCTTATTGAGATGGTGCATGTGGTTTGGCCGTTTCTTAAAAATATTGTCACGCCATCAAGGTAGACCACCATGTTGTTTCTGATGAGCCCATGGAAGGCGATGTCCATAGCGCGCTAAAAGGTTGTGCCTGCCTTCACAAGCCCAAATGGCATTCTTCTATAAGCAAACATACCCCACTTGGTACGGAAAGTAGTTTTAAGTCTGTCAGGTTCTACTACCAGAACCTCGTTATATCCACAAAATCCGTCAAGGAGAGAAAAAATTTCAGCTGCAGATATTGTCTGCAAGATGTGCTACATAGATGACACAAGGTAGTTGTCTTTGTGCAAGGCCCTGTTAAGATTTCAAAAATCAACACATAGGCAGATCTCCCCGGACTTCTTCCTTACAAGAACTAGATTTGAAACCCACGTAGAATAACGAAACTTGTATATGATCTGAGCATCCAACAACTTAGTTAATTCTTTATGTATGAGTGGTTCAAGTGATAGATGAACTTTCTTGAGTTTCTGCTGAAATGGCTTGACCCCTTCTTTTATTGGAATGTCATGTTGGATTATTCACATATGATATCTTTTCAAGTCATCGTGCATCCACACCAATACATTTCGGTACTGTTTGAATAGGTGGGCAAAGGATTTCCACTCCTCTGGTGTGCAACATGTACCAAGATTTATAAATTTCAGATCTTTTTCTATTCCTAGGTTGATCTGTTCGTGCATCAATGTGGAACTTTGGGTTTTGGTGTTCTTGGGCCCTTTGAAGCGATTCTGTAAGTCATAGAGTTTCTCAAGTGAAACCACACCCTTGGGGTTGGGGTTTCCTTTGCTATCATTAGGCTCATCTTGCAGAGACTGCTCGTACACATCTTCATCTATGATTGCATCTTTGAAAATGCTAGGGTTGGCCATAAAGTGTAGTATCTGTTCATCATCATAAAAAACATGCAAATTAGTTATGTTGTCATGGATAGATGGTTTATACAAAATCTCTTAAGTGGTGTCATCCTAGCAGTTGCATTGTGCATTCTTGGTACAAATATGATATTAAAATCTTGAAAATTAGAAATAAGTCGCCATACCTTTTCTTGGTAACATTTAAGACAAGGTGAGACACAGTGTATGGTGTAACATACCTTTTGTACCACAATCTTTGAATCACCTACAACTTTAAGCATAGTGGCGTTGAGGATGAGGGCTTTGTGCAAACCCAAGACAAGTGCTTCATATTTTAAAGTATTGTTTGTGCACTCGAACTCCAAGAAACTTTAGAATAAATGATTTCTTTTCTTTCAGTCGATCAAAACAAACCTGGCTCTAGAGCCATCCTATGTTTTTGATCCATCAAAATACAAGGTCCGCAACTTATTTGTACAAGGACTGCTTGCCATGCTAGTATTGCTAGTACTATTGCTACTACTGCTACGAAGTATGGTACAAGTTTCATTTTCACCAATTGGGCAAGGAAGGAGACCCAATAGTGTATCTAGTGTGGTGGTGCTTGGCTGTGCAAGATAGCACCCTAGATGCATTTCCAGAAAATAAATTGCCAAACAAAAGTTTTGGGAAATCCAATGTTTCATTCTTACCGTCGAAGGGAGTAACATTGTGCTTCATATACCTCTCAGACAACACTCAAATCTGGTTGCTTCTTCCCTGATCTGAAAACCATTAATGTGACCAATCTATAGAGAAATATACTTGCAACTTGGTGGACCAGTCTCTACTAAGAAGTAGGCCATATGCTTCTGGTATGTCCACTATCACAATGTTGATGTATTGGTGAACTCGTTTTTTGGATGATAACCAGATGATCACATTCCAGATTTCACCAATGGATGGTACACATGTTCTATCTAGTATGATGATCTCTATGATTGTGCTCATGGAGAGTGGCATGACATTGATTGACACACCAGAGTCAACCAAACAATTGTGGACATTGAAGTTGAAAATTTCGAAAGATAACAAAAACGGTGAGCAAAGTGAGTTTGCTTCTTCTCTACGAAGCGCGTTGAGTATAGATCCGAGTGATCTAGGATACTTACTTGATCCGTTGCTAGAAGAGGAAACATCGTCTGAGGAGGTTTTCCCCATTGCGCGCAACAAAATATCCTGCTGACCTATGAGTTTGGTGAGTTCATATAAAAAGATGTTCGCATAGGTCATTTTCATGTCTTCAACAATGTTGTAGTCAAAAGCAGGAAGACTCACCGATCAAGCTAGGGGAAGACTTGCATTTTTTTTTCTGATGGAGTGTTCTGAAGTGAGTTGCTCATGGACATATCTTTTGTTTGAGTTGTCTTCTCGAACTTGTTTTGTGCTTTCTGTGTTGAGAGTACTGGTGGTTCAAGTTTTCAGAACATTTTATTGAATTTCTCTTTCGAAACATCAATCACAGAGGAGCACTTTAACTTCTCAAGTTATATCGACTGTTCTATTTTTGGGCCTCCTTCTCGATGGTTGTTTTCTTATGGGAGGTGTTTATACACTGATAGATGTTAATGGCATGCCTAAAAGTTGTGGCTTCATCAAATGTAACATCCTCTGCATCCTCTTCATCTTTTATTTGAACCTGATCACTTGAATTAAGATGATCGTTCATTCTTGAAGCCACAAAACCCACAAATTGGTTCCAATATGTGCAAGTCTTCTCTAAGTGCCACACTTGGTGGAAATAACAAAAGTTATCCTTACCAAGTTGTTCTGATTGGAGCACAACATTGGAACTCTACGCAGATTTAGCTGGCTGACTATTGCTGCTACGTGATGTCCCACTCTTTTTGTGTGCAAAACCGGAAGATTTGTTGCTCACTGATGTCTTGTTTTTCCTTTGCTTGAGTTCTTTCTACTTCAGTTGTCAAGGATTTAAGGAGACAAGGGTCTCAAATTCACTTGTTTCTTTTTCCTTTACCTTACTCATAATAGACTGAGACTTCCTGCTCACGTCTTTGGAGTCATTTATTGATTCATCATCCATAATGAGTCCAATCACGTGCAGATATTTCTCCACATCAATTTCTTCTTAGCAATTTTCAGATATCGTTGGTTTCGTAGCTTGCTTGACGAACTGTGCAATGTTGGTCGGTAGTGCAGATGTGTAGTAGTCGACTATGATGGAGTCATGAGGCTGAGTATCTGCAATGAACTTGTTCAAGATATGGTTAAACCTCTAGTTGAAGTCTTTCACTTTATCTTTCGGCTCCATCTTAACACTACCCAACTCTTTCAAGAACATGACAGGGGTTTTGTCATCAACAAATTTTTGAAGGAAAATTCTTTTGAACATCCCCCAGTTTTGAATGGAGTTGACAGGAAGGTTGTGGTACCATACAACTACTCTTCCATCCAAGGTACATGGAAATAGCATACATGCAACATCATCATAACGTACCTCGAGTGTCTGCAGATATAGGTATAATGTGTCTAGATGATCTTCTGCCTTCACTACTCTATTAGACTCATATTTGGTTAGCAGTTTCTCAGCATGCCTTGGCATCTTGTGGAAGGCACTGTGGAGTGCCAATAGGCCCTGGGTCATCTATTCCAATTTTTTATCGGCCGTGTCTTCTTCTTCTTTGTACTCCTTCTCTTCTTCTGAATCAGACAGTTCAACCTCCGAATCTGTTGGTTCATCTCCACCTATGCCTCATCCACTGCCTTCTCCTCCACAACTTCCGTCGGAACTTGAGTCGAAGAGTGTGTTGTTAACTTCTTCTCCTTGGAGGAAAACACGAGTTTCCTCTTCATTCTCAACAATCTCAACCAGCTCTTCAAGAGTGGTCAAGATTACTTATTCAATGAACAAGACTACCACTCTAGTGGGTGTAGTTGTTTCCTTCCTCTACGAAGATGGAATATTATGTACTCCTAGAATCAGTCCAACGGATTTGGAAAATTGATAGGTCATGGGATGGACTAAGCGAAGGTGATGATATGAGATTTCTTGTTCAGCTCTGGGAGGTGAGCAGTAACCAACTTCAGAGTTGCACGTGGAAGAGAGGGAGTTTGTGTTACTGCCTTGACCAGATGATAGATGCATGGGGTTGAGAGGATATTCATCCATAAACAACTGGCGGCCCTCCTTCTAGCATTAGAAATGTTGATTGTACTAGACCTGCCACCATTCACGGGATCTGCCCGGTATGAAGTCCTAACTATACCTCACATTGTTTTATGTAGGAGTCCCATCCGGTACGATGGCTTGGTTTCCATTCTTTTCGAGATTGTCCTTATCTGTTGTTGTTTAGCACATGAGATTTTTATGCTTGTAACTTCAAGAAAGCGAGGTGAGTGTGCCTAGTGAGTGCATACTGTAACTCTATGTTTGGCTTCTCTTATTGTCAAACGGGGGGAGGTAAAGTGAGTCTCTTGATGAGAGGGAATAGTCCCATCCAAGGAAGAAACACATGTGAATAATAAGAAGGGTCTGTTTGGCATCCCGTGGAATAGTTCACAGTGGATGCGGAAGTCATGAAAACTAAAGCTCAACAGAAAACACGTACACTGTCTAGTGGAATAGTCCACACGGGGGTGACAGTTGTTAAAACCTAGAAATACACAAAGATGGTATGTCTAATGTCCGAAAGAGTAGTCCACATAGACAAAACAATAGTGACAAACAATACAACACATATTCAACAATATGAGTACTAAAATAATCGAAGTAGTTCAATTATCTTAGTAAAGATTAAGAAAACATGCATTACGAATGTTTAAAGGACAACCTTACAAACGGATACAAAACATGTGTGAACATATGTTACCATGAGACAGTCTTCTGAATTAAGAAAAAGATCCAAGACACATCTGTACACCATACATCATTAGTCCTAGTAGTGGGACATTGGAGCCACTCCTCACTCCTCAAAGAACATATTACAAACTCTCAAGGCTATGTGGGAGGAGCCAAGGTGAAAAGTCTTTTGCTCATACAATGGGGGGGTTTATATAACAAAGGGGGTATAAATAACCCTTGTGACTCTTCGACTTCCCTCATGACTGTTTGAATTCCTATGGCTTTTTGACTTTACATGACTCTTCGATTTCGTATGTGGATCTCTTAGAATTCCAATTTGTATTACATTGATTACAAAAAGTATGGCCCATAGTAGTGATGTGGTTGAGACGACTCATGACACAACTCGACATGACACTATTCACATGTACTAGCTGACTGTGGTGTCCATGTCAAGATGTTGTGCTGCTAAGTGATGATTTGCTCTTGGTGTCACATGTCTTCACCTCCGTATGGAAAAGTGTGCGGGTCTTTGATGGTTTTGGTCTTTGCTTGATGGTGCATGTGCATGTGTCCCTTTTTCTTGCTTGCTCGATATGTTTCACGTGTTTGTTCGACCACGAGAAATTCTTATAGCATGAACCTCTTCTCCATCTCATTCGTCATCGTTCCATGTTTCATCGATGTACCTATTCCTACACTCACTCATGAGAAGATGACTTAAAATCCAAAATCTCTTAGTCTACCATGATGGATTGTTTTCCATTTTGGTGCAGGTGAGTGGGAGAGGGACAAAGCATTAAGACTGGGGGAACACAACACAGGCTAAGATACGAGGCTCGAAAGCACTGCTGGGAAAAATTGTGTAGATGCCACTGGGAGACAAATTTTTGCAATCGAGGACAACATTGACAACTATGTTGAGAAGCCTAGTTGGGAGGAAAAACTGCACAGTTTCCGGGGGGAAGGCAAGGCGGGGTGTCGGGGAGCTACTGGGGGAATCTGCATAATTTTTCAAGGGAGCACTGGGAAGGTCATCCAGCTAGGATCTACACAATTTCTCCAGGGAGGACAATGCAGGAAACAAGAGGAACTGGTAGATAAATCTTCAAAGTTTTCCAGAGGAGCACAAAATCGGGTTGCGGGAGCTGCTGGTCAAAACTGCGCAATCTTGAGAGACAGTGCAAGCCCGGACAGTTCTGCACAGTTTCTAAGTTGGTTGGAGAGCGGGTAAGAAGTGCTAGATAGGATAGCTTTGTGCAATTCATGGGCTAGTTGCAAAGTAGGCAAGAAGGGCTCGTAGGACAACTTTGCACAGTTTCTAAGCTGGTTGTAGGGAAGGTGGGATGGGCAGGACAACACAGCTTTGCACAATTCTGGAGCTCAATTTAGCTCAGGGTCACAACTTAAGTTCTTTCTATGTTGACCAGCGGGAGGCTTCATGGGAAATATTGCGGTGAGCGTAAAGTGGATCGGCTTTTGGGACAACTTCCGTGCAATTCTCGGAGTGAGTTAGCTGGCTCATTTCTATAATTGTGCAAAATAGGTTGCCGGAAGTACATTCTCAAGCTGTACGCACTTCTGGGTAGCAGTGCGAAGTCACTGAGATCGGGTCTGGTTGATGTAGGGATGTCCAGTCGACAGATTTTTGGGAAAATTAGCTAAGTGTGAAAGCAAGTGTACTCGTGTAGACACGATAATGAGATCACACACTCAGCATGACTCGATGAAAAGACACATCAAACTAACAAGACAACATATGCTCAATGGGACTGACTCGAAGGTTGAAAGCGATAAGTGCAACAGTTGAAATATGTCTTCGAACGAACATGATGACACTTCTGCAACAGTGTTTACAATTTAGTGTGTGAGTGTGACAGATGTCACTAGAGCAAAAACAACTCATACACACAAAGACAGACCTTCAAAATGGCAGAACAACTAGCAATCATGACATAGTGATCAACATGCCAAAATACAACTAGTGATGGATCAAGCAAAGAGGGTGTGAAAACTTCACAAGAGTCATGAGTTGAGCTCGAGCATTTATGACCATCAAGGTAAAAATCAAGGAAGGCTCTGAAATTTGGATGCAGGCTAAAATTTTGGAGGGTGTTGCAGTTGCTACAACAGGTAGCCATGACCCATTATTGACTTGCTACCATTAGGGTGGTGTTGTTTGTGGTAATGTAGGAGGCTTGTAGGCTTAGTTGTGCTAAATATTTGGCATGTCATTTTCCTACCCACACTTCCCCTCATATTCAATTGGAGCTCAATGAGAGAGAAGAAAAATCCCTTTAGGAAAGATAGGGAATTCTAGAGTCAAAGATTTTGGAAGGTCTCTCCGCTTCGATTCTCATCAAAGGGAATACCACTTCTTGTAAACTATGGAATGATATTGGTAGTTGAAAACTCTCTTGGGAAAGGTGTTGGTGGATATTAGGGATGCTCAAGATCATATTTTGATTAAGTTTGATGAATTTAAATTCATGTTGATGGAAGTTGAAGGCCGTTTGACTTGCATTGAATTTCGCTCCCCTTCAGGCCCAATAGGGGTGTCCATTTGCAAGGATGTAGACCATCGCATTAACGTGGGCACCTCCTTATCCTCACGATTCTCAAGTTCCAAGCATTTTATAGTTTTGTCATTCTACAAAGAGCTTTGATTAAAATTTTTGCTATACTTAAAGTTGATGTTCCAACTTTAGGGACACTCTAAATCGTTGTAGTGTGTTGCTTACTCCATTTTTTTAGTGTTAGAAATTTCGATCCGAATGTACTGATTAAAGGGGTTGATCTTATGATGTTGAATGTGAGAAGAAATATTATTTTCTATATAACAACTATTCCACCTCCTTTACCTTTTGAACCTCTTTCCTTAGTTCATCTAAAGATTCATGAGCCTTTTAGACTTAGAGAATTCCTAAATATATCTAATTTATGGTCCTTACAACTTAACCAATCAAACTATATTTATGCTCAACTACCTTTCCCACCTTCTGAACCCTTTATCTTTATTATAAAAATATTTATTCCAGCTAAATAGTAATTAATATTATCATTTACTTAATAATATTGATAATTTTTTTTTAAGATCCTTAATCCTAATTAAATACACATTTCAACATAACTGATACATAAACTAATAATTAATAGAGAAAATAAAATTAATTCTACTAAACAACCTTATAAAATTTTGGAATCAATGTGACTTTGAATGGACTTAACATTGAAAATATCAAACGAAGAGATTAGTAACAAACTTTTTCTTTGGGTTAACGATGTGGTTTTACAACAAAATGAATCATATACATGCATATGAATAAGTACAACACAGTAGCTATTATACTCGGAGGAGGTATGATGAGCCATCATTGAACTGTAGGGAAAACTTCAGCGGAGTCGAAAGAAGCCATTTACAATCCCATTTAACATGATTCTTAGCTATTCTTTTATATATGCATAAATTCCAGTATTACTTACATCTTGCTCTCTTAGACAAGAAACCCTGCTAAATTGACTCTAGTCGAGCACTGTTTACAGCTCAAGTCTAACGGAACTCCATTACTTTACAAGAAATGATTATCACGGCTGCTGGGAAAAACGAAGACTGTAGAGGGAAACATGTATGGTATTGCACCACAAATCTTGGGCAATCTACTGCAGAAATAACCAAAGAAGGTACCAGCAAAAAGGAGCACCATAAACTCAACTGATCAACAACAAGAGTTGTTCTTCTGTCCCAATCTTTTAATCTTCATGAACCTGTTGCAGCCAATCGTGTTGTCATTTTCCTTGATACTCTGAAGCTTCGGTCTCCAACATTTGGCTCTGCGCTTGACCAACTGGGCATAGTCTTTTTGCAATTCCGGAGTATTCAATAGTCTACACTCATCATCTGCAGAATCCCCGTCCACTGAACGCCCGCGCTCATCAGCATTAAGCCTTACGTCTTCCATAAGCTTTGAAATAAATTGCGGACAGACTCTGATCCGAAGCACTCCATCCACATCGCTCTTCTGTATATCAAACGGCTGACAGAGAAGGGACGCCCGGTCAATCCTGCGAAGTGGAGCTGATAAAGGAGAAGTGGGCGTAGTTGGAACATTTTGGGGCAGGGGCGATATTAGGGATGCTAGCGACAAGAGAGTTAAGGGAGTGTGAAAGAAGTGTTTGGGCAGAAGGAAGTAGTTGTTTCCTATCTCCAGTTGGTCGTCTGAAGAAAGAACAGGTGTTTTCTGCCCTATGTACAGGGAACCAGAATGACATACCAAATGTTCAGGGAACTCCTCAACAATCTGGGCAACCCTGAGGGGTTTATGAAGGATCTGAACCGTACCGTCAGACTGAACCAGCTGGATGATTTCCTTGATATTGCCGACCGTGAGGCAGCAGATATTGTTGCCCATATTTACTTTGGTCTGTTATCAGCAAGCAGAACATGGAGATGCGATGACGGAACGCAGAAGTGGTGTGTTATGGAAACTGCAAAACCAGTAGTTATAGAAGGGAATGGAGAAGAGAGACGTGAAGGAGTAGGGAACATCGAGTCAACGAGCCGATCATTCTTGGTATTCTCTTAATAATATATATTCATTGCCATTTGGTGAGCTCATTTTACCAAAAGCGGATTCCTTTTCTGACTTCGAAGTCTGACACCACTGCCTTGACCAGAACAACCGAGGGGATTCCTCTCGGTTGAATTTTCGTTACTCACTGTCTGAGCGTAGAACGGGTTTCTAGAATGGACTTTTCAGTTTGGGTTACCCAGAAAATAAACATGGCATAAAAGGTGTTCTCTGAGTATGTTAAAAGCCAGATGGGAATCAGGTTACGCGCATCGTCCAAAGCTACTGTAACGTCCTTGTCATCGTTAGTCGAGGATGAGGTTGACATCGCGGGACCACCGGCGGCATCCTGCTTCTTGAATATACAATCCGGAGCTGTTCAAAGTCTTTTGCCAAGTCTTCCGTTTGAATCTTTCATTCCTGATTCTGTAATATATAATTCGGAGCTCCTCAAAGTCTTTTGTCAAGTCTTCCGTTTGAATCTTTTGAAACTTCTTGATTTAAGCTCAAAATTATGTTACCAAATTCAGGGAGGAAACGTCATTATTATATAGATTTCGTAAAATAGTGAGAAGAGTTTAGGATTGAAAATGTTTTGAATAAATAAATCAATTATTATTTAGAATCAGTTTAATAGTAAAATAAATTAGTGTAGAATCAGTTTAATAGGATATTAATTAGCGTGCGTAATACAAGTTGTTTTTTAAGTAAAATCGATGGATATATAAACATTTGGTTGAAATTCTATGGAAAAAAAAATTTAATATTTTTAAATTATAATAGATATTTAAAAATATTAATATAAAATTATAATTTATAATTTAATTATTAAATTATAAAAAAAAAAAAAAATTAGCTATTACATTAGATTAGTTATAAATTTATTTTAATTTCAATTTTATTTATCTTTACCTAAACTACTAAAAAAAAATATTATATATATATATATATATTTAATTGATTTTTTTTTCATTTTTGTTATATATAATTCAAATATTCAAATTCTAAGATGTGGCTCGGAGAGCTTTACAAATTTTTGGTTCTATATTGAAATTCTAATAATCGTGTAGTGTCCTTTTAACTGCTCTTCCCATTGCTAGTGCTAGTAGATGAAGTAAAACTCTTTCATATAGTCCAATAGTAGCAAGCTATAATAGTGCTAGAAAGCCTTCTACCTCAAACTCTTAGGTTTCTAACCAAAACCTTAATGTGTAACATCAAAATGGTTTTCCACCCAACTACTCACCAACGAAATGAATGTCAACATGTTGCCTCCCCACAGGACCAATAGTTCCAAAATTTGAAGTATAATCTAGGTGTGTAGAGGAGTGTACCTAATGCATGTCAGATCATGCCCTTATTGGGAAATTCTTGGGAATTTGGCCCTTAGTGAAAGCACTCTCTAATTACATCCACCTAGAGTGGAAACTCAAGCGGGAAATCAAACTGGAAATCACTTGTTGCTGTATACAGAATGGCATAATGTTTTGTCCCATTGACATACCTTAAAATCATTTTTGTTGCTTGCAGATGTGTTTCCTTGGCTCTCCATAAACCTCGACACCAAACTTACTGCATACATTATATCTAGCCTAGTGGCGGTCAAATACATCAAGCTGCCTGTCATGCTTTTGTATAATGTCGGATTAACATTGTTGCTGCAATATGCTTTGCTCAACTTCAACCCCATGACAGTTGGAGTTGGTGCGGGCTTGTTGTTCTGCATTTTAAACCTCTTCAAAATATATGCCACATACTTTGCTTGAGAGATAAAAATGTCATTTTCTGTTTTCTTCACTTCTATGCCCAAAAATTATCTTAACCGTCCCAAGTCAGTCATTTCAATTTCACTCTTCATGGCTTGTTTGAAATCAGTGATGAGGAAATCATCACTGCCTGTAAAAATCAAATCATCTACATATAAGACAACAATAAGAATCTTACCATCGCTCTCTATGATTTAGAGAGTAGGCTCACTGTCAGATTTGTCAAAACCATTGTCCAACAAGTGGGCATCTATCCTACTATACCATGTGTGCGGTGCTCACTTAAGCCTATAAAGAGCTTTCCTCAACTGATACACTTTGTCTTCTTAGCCTTCTACCTCATAACCAGGCAGTTGTGCAAAATACACTTCTTCTTTAAGCACCCAATTCAAGAACGATGATTTTACATCCATTTGATACACTCTCCATTTAGCTGTGAAGCAATCGTCACAACTGCACACACTGTCTGCATCCTCGTGACTGGCATGAATGTCTCTGTGTAATCTCTTCCATGTTGTTGCTTGTAGCCTTTGACAACTAGCCTTGCTTTGTGCCTTTCAATCTTTCCGTCAATGTTGCTTTTGGTCTTATAGACCCAATTCACTCCAATGACATGTTTTCCTTTCGGAAGGTTCACTAACTCCCATGTGTCACTCCTTTCTATTGCTTCGATTTCTTCCTCCATTTCTGCAACCCATTTTTCTTCTTTGATTACATCCTCAAAATGGATTGGGTTATCTACATGACAAAACAAAGGAAATAATAAATTCAGACCAACGCTACTATCGGCTTCATCTTGCTCATAAATTTCATTTAAATTTCTGAATTTTGGTCTTCTCGTGCTTGCTGAAGATGGGCTTGACATGTCACTTGGTGTTGTGCTTTGTGGTGTTCTTGGAGAAGCACTTTCTTGGCTATGCGAAGCTATCCTATTATTTGTTGATGGTGTTGTTTGTTGTATGCTTTGTTGCACTTGAATAGGAGTAGAGGGGGTCACTGTTGAGGAATTACTTGCTGTTGTTAATTCCTCTTTGTCCTCATGTGGTATACATGCTTTGACATTGACTTTCTTTTCTAAACTTCCATCCCATGCTTCCTCTTCTATAAACTGCACATCTCTACTGATTATGACCTTCTTGGTTAATGGATTGTAGAGTTTGTATGCCATGGATTTAGTAGTGTATCCAACAAATATACATTTCTCTGCCTTGCTGTCCAAATTTTTCCTCAACTCATCCGGGACATGTGCATATGCCACACATCCAAAAACTCTCATGTGGGTGACACTACGCTTTCTTCCACTCCATGCCTCTTCGAGAACTATGTTCTGGATGCTTTTGGTTGGACATTTATCCAAGATATATGTTGCACAAGTGACAACTTCAGCCCAATAATTATTTGGCAAATGCTTTGCCTTCATCATACTCCTTGCCATTTCCATAATGGTCCTATTCTTCCTTTCTGCCACACCATTTTGCTGAGGTGTATTCCTTGTTGTAAATTGCTTGTGAATTCCATGCTCCCTGAAAAATTGAAGGAAATCATTTGAGATGTATTCTCCACCTTTGTCAGTCCTAAGGACTTTAATGTAGTGTCCACTTTTCTTCTCAACAAGAGATTTTTATTAACTAAAGCGCTCAAACACTTCACTTTTCTATTTTAGGAGATATACCCATGTCTTCCTTGTGTAGTCATCTATGAAGTCTAATACATAGTGGTTGCCACCAATTGATGGTTTGCATTGGTCCACATAAATCTGAGTGGACAATATCCAAAGTTGTCTTTTCCCTTACTGCCTTTCCTCCTGTAAATGTCTCTATATGTTCCTTGCCCAAGATACATCCTTGACATAGTGATGAAAGGAGAATTTGGGGTAAGGCAAATCTACCCTTTCTTTATAAATTTCAATCCTGAGGCCTGTCGGTTATGGCCCACAAACCTATCAGAAGCGTTATTCATGGCCTTAGCCTTTAAAAATTGGGACCATACGACTTAGTCCATTTTTCTTTATAAATCGGGACCACAACAGTTTATCGGAAATACATAGGATTACGCTAAAAACCTTGCTGCCCAAAGCATAAGGTCATATCTCAAATATTATACACCCACCACAATAACTCTGTCGGGTCCATCTTTAATCACTTCAATCCTTTCCGACAACCTTTCTGGTCTCCAATCTCTGATTATCGGCTATCGCTATATCGGAGTTTCAGCATATCGCATAATCGCATATCGGCATATTCACTATCCTTCGCTTGACCTCTGCGATTAGTATCGATTAGATCACAACCGTCGATCCCCACTCCGATACGACGGTGCTCGTTCAATCACAAAATCGCTATCGCATCATCTCTTTGGCCCGTTTCGATATCATTCTAATGGTTTCACCGATGCGATATTTCGGCGATCGCTCATCGCATAGTCTTAAGGCCTAAGGTCCCTTCTTACAACAATCTGCCGATGTGATAATAATAGATCTCTGCTCTGTGATTCCATCTGGGCCGTTCATCTTACAGATCTAATAGTCCCTGTGCATTCTACGTTTGTTTCCTCTATTGATGGATCTCTGTATTAAAACACGATCCCTCTACCATACTCTGTTTATGCATGATATCACAGTTAACTCACTTATTTTTAGATCGCCATCGATCCTTAAGTGATCAATGGTCAATCAAAACTTGCAACACTGAACATTTAGACTATCTATACAATAACACACAAATGCACACAATATCAACACAAAGCACACTTTTATACTAACATGATATGATTACAGATCTAAGGCATTTCAGCCTTAGAACGAGTTCTCCTCTCTACTACATTTTGAACACTATATTTACAAATTGTTATCTATTTCTCCGTTATCTCTCTCTCTTTTTTTGAACACGCAGGTTCATCATATATATAAGAAGTATTGGATCGGATCACTAAAAGGATCCAATCAGATCTCTCCATGGTTTCTTCTAACAAAAGCCCTAAAGCTCACTATATGCATATATATGGAAGATTACATTTAATTAAGTCTTCTAGAGACTTATCCGTTCCATCAAACTAGCTCTATTTTAAACAGAATTTCCCCTATCTTGCTCTGATGGTCCATGTCCTCTTCCTTGCTCCGTTTTGGATTCCTCCTTTAATGAAGAGTGTCGGATGCTCCTGCATCAAACTCCCGAGGCATAAAAATTTATGAACTCTTGGCCATATGCTTCTCCTTATCCCTTAGCAATTCTACCCACTTCTTAATGGAACTGCCTTCATGATCTTCTATGAGCTGCAACCAACCTCTGCGGTAACAGTCTTCCTCTGCTACATGATACCTCACCAAGATTTCTCCTCCAATCTATGTCTTTCGGCATCCTATTGAGCATTCCTCGCTCTAGGTTTGCTGCAATCTTCTCATATTTGGTTGCCGTTCTCTGCACAACAGTAAAACCATAAACTCTCCAGCTTCATCAATTGTACCTCTTTTCCCTTCTTCCTTCTCTGATGAAAACTTTCCCTACTCTGATACCAAATGATGAAAGGAGAATTTGGGGTAAGGAAAATCTCCCCTTTATTTATAAATTTCGATCTTGAGGCCTATGGGTTATGGCCCACAAACCTATCAAAAGCATTATTCATGGCCTTAGCATTTACAAACCGGGACCATACAACTCAGTCGTTTTCACTATAAATTGGGACCACAACACTGTATCGAAAATACACATGATTACGTGGGAAACACTGTTGTTGAAAGCATAAGGTCGGATCTCAAATATTATACACTTGCCACTATAACTCTGTCAGGTCCGCTCTTTAATCGCTCCAATCTTTTCTGCCGACCTTTCCGATCTCTGATCTCCGATTATCAGCTATTGCTATATTGGATTTTCGGCATGTCGCATAATCGCATATTGGCATATCCACTGTCCTTCACTTGACCTCTGCGATTAGCGATCAGTGACTAGATCACGACTGTCGATCCCGACTCTGATCCGACGGTCCTCGTGCAATCACAAAATCGCTATCACATCATCTCTTCAGCCCATTCTGATATTGTTCCAATGGTTTCGCTGATGTGATATTTTGGCAATCGCTCATCGCATAGTCTTAAGGCCTAAGGTCTCTTTTTATAACAATCCGATGATGTGATAATAATACATCTCTGGTCCTTTGTGGTTCCATCTAGGTTGTTAATCTTACAGATCTAACGGTTCTTGTGCATTCTCCATTTGTTTCCTCTATTGATGGATCTCTATATTAAAACAAAATCCCTTTGCCATACTCTGTTTATGCATGATATCACAGTTAACTCACTTATCTTTGGATCGCCATCGATCCTTCAGTGATTGATGGTCGACCAAAACCTCAACACAGAACATTTATACTATCTATATGATAACACACAAGTGCACACAATATCAACACAAAGCACACTTTTATATTAACATGATAGGATTACAGATCTAAGGCATTTCAGCCTTAGAACAAGTTCTCTCGATTACATTTTGAACAATTTGTTTACATATCGTTATCTATTTCTATGTTGTCTCTCTCTCTTTTTTTGAAAACGTAGGTTCATCATATATATAAAAAGTATTGGATCAGATCATTGAAAGGATCCGATCAGATCTCTCCATGATTTCGTCTAACAAAAGCCCTAAAGATCACTATATGCATACATATGTCAGATTACATTTAATTAAGTCTTCTAGAGACTTATCTGTTCCATCAAACTAGCTCTATTTTAAAAAGAATTTCCCTTTTTTTTCTTCGATGGTCCATGTCCTCTTCCTTGCTCCGCTTGGGATTCCTCCTTTAATGAAGTGTGCCAGATGCTCTTGCATCACACAGGCTGTTTGATTTTTCTATGAGTGGCAAACCCTTCACCATGCCTTTCCTATGTAGCAAATTCAAACCCCCAAAGTTGAGATGACCAAATGTCAAATGCAATAACCAATTTTTATCTTTTACCTCTGCTTGAAAGTTTACTTGTGTGGCAGCTGCCTCTTTTCTTCCATTCTCTTATGAGTTCATTGAGAGTTGTACTTGTGCACCTTCTTTCTGCAAATCTGATTTTAATTTTAGGGGAAACATTCTATTGTTTGTCATTTGAACCTTTACAATCAATTGTCTGTTTGGAGGTCTATCCAAAATTGTGCACACATCATTTTTGAAGAAGACATTGTAGCCCTTTTTCATGAGATGTCCAATGCTTATGAGGTTACGCTTCAGACCAGGGACAAAGTAAACATCTGAGATGTACTTCTTCTCCCCCTTCTTTGTTAGGATATTAAATCTAACTTTTCCCATGACAAACACTTTGCTACCAGTCTCTAATGTCACTTCATATTTCACATTTCATCTAGATTGGAAAACATTTCTATGTTTCCTCACATGTAGTTGCTACACCCTAAATCTAGATAACATATATCACTTTGTTTTTCTTGTGCTACATTACAAGCTAAAAACATGCTATCATGGTTTTGATTTTCTTTTGTGAAACTTACACTTGGTTTGTTACTAATGTCATATTGCTTCTTTCTACAATCATTTGCATAATGACCATACTTCTTACAATAATGACAATGAACTTGAGATTGATCATACCTCTGACCTTGTTCTTGATTTCGGCTTGGGCGTTGACTTCGATTTTTATTTTTGCCTCTTCCACTTGAGCTTGAAGGGCTACTTCTTCCACCTCTGTGTGGGCTTCTTACTCTTCCTCTAGCATATGATCTTCCTCTAGCTCGACCTTGACCAAATGATACCTGCGTCTTGAAGGCATGCTCCAATGAGGATCTTGTTGCTCTATTCAGTCTATGTTCATGAGAAATCAATGATGCATTAATATCATCCACTGAGAACTATGAGAGATCCTTTGTCTCTTCTATGGCCACAACAATGGCATCAAACCCTGATGGAAAACTTCTCAAAAATTTCTCAACTATTCTTCTTTCCTCAAGTGTCTCACCATGAGACATGATTTGAGTAACCAACCCACTTACATGTGTAAAAAACGAGTCTACATTCTCAAACTCTTTCATACAAAGTGTTACAAAGTCTCTTCTCAACATTTGTAGCTTTGCCACCTTGACTTTTGCCATGCCTTGGTAGGCTATCTAGAGGGTGTCCCATGCTTGCTTGGACTTTGTTGCTGCTACAGCCCTTGGGAAAATACTTTCATGAACTACCTGGAAAATATAGAACAGGGATTTTGAATCCTTCTTCCTGTTGTCCCTTAACAAATCTCTTTCTTCTTGAGATAAGGAATTGTGTGCTCCTGCATTTATTGGTTCTTGGAAACCATTCTCCACCAAATCCCAAATGTCTTGAGAAGAAAACAGGGCCTTCATTGTAATAGCTCAATAATCATTAGTTTTTCCATTGAACTATGGTATTTGAGGATTAGTCAAGCTTGTTCTTGATGTTTCCATTTCTGAGTGAAGAAAAAAACTTTCTACTTGTTGGAAAATATGGTAAAAATAATCTACCCTCAAAACAATTTTAATTCTTAGTAAAAACACTTGCTTTTACACCAACATAGTTTAAGCCTCTCTGATACCATGTTAAAAAACTTTTTATGCGGAGAGGTAGAGTAGTGACTTTCGTGACGTTGATTTCGTGTAGCTCAAATTTGCGTAGCTAGCTTTCATGCAACTAGATTTACACGCAGCTGTACATAGATTTTAAAAGACAGTATTCACTCACGACAAAAAAAAACAAAGTAGAATAGAGTAAGTTTGGAGAAATACAATAATAACTTAGGATTGAATTCTAAATCATGAAAGTACATTCACATGAGACTGCGGCTAATTCACCAAGTAAAACAAAGGTTTTACAGTGATTTACACTTCACGCAAAATAACACAGTAAAACAAAGTAACTGTTGTTTTTCATGTGCCCACCAAAATTTGCTCCACTATTTTCTCCTCAGAGACTCTTCTCTCTTTCTCTCTAACTTGCAAAATGACTTTTACATGCTTCTTTATCTCAACATACAATTTTTTTACATTAATGCATGACAGAGAAAATAATTAATATGTTGTTGTTGTTGAGTGTGGACAATAATCACGCAGGTGTTTGTGGCGTGTGGTCAATAGTCGCGGAATGAATACTTGCCCATATCTATTTACCAAAATACATTAAATGCCTTAAATACTTTGTTGTGTTGCGGAACAGTTCGCGCGGTACTTCTATTCTGGCTTCAGTCCTTCCATATTCAAAGAGAGACGCAACCTACAAAAATACCTCTGACAAGTATGGCTGCTGTCAGGGTGTTTAACATGGTGGTTGGGATTAATATTTCCAACATCATAGAGGTTCTCTTCAAGCATGAAACTAACCAATAATGACAAAAAAACTCAACTGAGATAGGATGAGCCAGGTCGTAAGGGTTAGGGTTGGATGGAGGAAATATTTATCCTTGGATGTCTGAAAATGCATCTCCATCATGCATTTTAACTAGGTACTGACTCTCACATGGAATATACATGGACTTGGTGGATGTGGTAACATTTGGTTTGAGCACACAGCTTAAGGAGTCATCCATCAAATCATTACTTGGTAACATTTGGTTTGAGCACATGCCCCAAGTAGTTGGCCATCAAATTGTTATGTTCCACATGCAAATCCATGGGAGAAGGAACCAGTTAATACGAATTACCTAAGGTAGCAATACCACATCAATTTTTGCATCCTTAGGAAACAAAACTATAAAAGAAAAAACTTTATATATACCACCAAGAAAAAAAATGTCGATATAACCTTATTATGCACTTCAACAAATCATGTGAGTCATGGAGGATACAATGCCTCTTTTTCTTAGGGTACAATGTTGGGGAGTGACATATATAAAGAGTTTTTTAATAAAACCACAACCCTTAACTATATAATTATAAGTATGATGAACATGTAAACCATAAGTGTTTTAGATTTAGATTTAATTTAGAAAAAATAAAAAAAACAGTAATTAGGTTTGTGACATATGGTATGAGAGAACCAGTTTCAAAATTGGCTTTATAGGGAACCACCACACTGAAATATGGTTATGTGCAGATGTAGTAGTATGATTTAAGAATTTATATAATAATACTAGTTTGTGTTGGTGATAAGGTACTCAAGGTTACAACACAACATGGTTAATCATCCTACTCCAATAAGGGCATATGGAGAGAGAATATATGTGGAGTTGGGGGAAGGAAATACCCCACCAAAAACTCATCCTATGGAAATTGTTAGAAGTCTATAGCAATATTCATTTCACCTCATAACCAACAATGAACGTTTTCTAAATGAAAGTGAAGAGCAAGAATGGATGATAAGGGATTTAACTCAAAAGTCTAGTCATAAAAAAATAGAGACAAAATCACTAAAAATGAAGAACGTTGAGATAGAATAAAAAAAAACTAAATTGGAGATGATTCAAACAAAAAATTATCCAAAAACTTAGAAAAGGAGGAATAAAGTGGAACTACAAACATAGATCAAGAAAATAAAGCCCCCTACATCCTACGTCGAAAATGAGGAGGATGAAAAAGCTTGGCTCCTTAACATGACAAAGTATTTCAAAGTTGATGAGTAAGAGAATAGTTTGAAGGCTAGATTATCCATTTATTAGTTACAAGGAAAGGTTTCCCTCTTATGGGAAGAGGTTGAAACTGTACATACATTGGATGAAAAGACAATTTCCTTTTTCTAGGAGGAGTTCCAGAAATCATTTAAGTCTTGATACCTTAATGACCGATATTATGATGATTGAGAAAAAGGGTTCCATGAGTTAATACTGGGACAATTAACTATGGATGAGTCTGTGAATAAATTCACAAATTTGTTATGGTATTTCCCTTATATTAAAGAAGATAAATCCAAGGTGCAAAGATTTTTAAACTTCCTACCAGTCCCATACAAGGAAATGATTGAGTTTAAAAATCCTAAAACCATGGATGAAGTGGTAAGAAAAGCAATACTTTGCTATTATAAGTTTAAGAACAGGGGATGTTAGTGTCCTATATTATAGTAATCAAATTCAAGCTTAGTATTTTCATTATTGTTGTCAACTTGTAAATTTTTGATGTGATTTCTTAGAGATCGAGTTATTAGTCTTTTGAGAGAAATGTGAGATCATATGATTAGTTTGAGTCTAAGTTAGGGTTATATAAAAAATGTTTCAAGTGAGGATGGAAATATTCATTTATTTCCTAAGGTGTAAATTTAGTAAGTTTAGGAAAATGTGTCAATCAAGTCATGAGTGGAGATTATAACATATTTGATTTTTCAACATTGAGTCGAGTACAGTGGTGTCTTGTCAAGTCATTTTCCAGGTCAAATCAAAGATTTTAGTCTTAATGTTACCAATACAAGTTGATGCCACACTTTACTTTTTGGTTGCGCTACTATTAAATGTTTTAAGATTTGATAGAGGATTAGGGTCTTTGGAACTATTTCCTATGTATGGAGTTCCAAGAAGGTATTTTAGATTGCCACATCATTCAAGAACCATTCTATCTAGTTAGATATTTCACTTGGTCAAATTCATGCAACTAGTGTTTCGATGTGCTTTCTTGTTGTGCTAATGTTGCAACATATTTTCACCTTATATATTAAACCATGTACCCATTTTCCATTAAATTTTTACAAGAGATTCATGAGCATGAGATGAATACAATCACTCAATTTCAGTTCAAAATGAGGCACTACCATCTACAACCATTTTAGGATTTTCTCGAAATACATAAGTCGGATTTAGCCAATTTTTTGTGGCAAAGAATGATCATTATATTAACCTGTTAACACAAAGGTATCTCAATATGATTCACCTTTTAAGATATATTTGAAAAATAAGCTTGTTTTGTTTTGGCTGTAGGGCAGTTATTGTGCTTTTGGAAAGTTTCTTTCCAAAATTGGTTTGTGACAAAATGGGGATGAATTTTGAAAAAATAAAGGAGGATTTTGTCAAACACAAGCTATGTAAAAAAATATCCTTCATTTTATTACAGGTGCCTTATATTGGAATATTCAAATGAATAATTCCAACCTACTTTTCATATTTTGTCATTTCCTGTTTTAGTCATGATCGTTGGATGCAGATTCAGAGGATCTGGAGAAGAATTTTCAAAAATAGAGAGAGGTTTTTCTCAACAACAAGCTCATAAATAAAAAAATAATTTGGTTTTGTAACATATATCATAATTTGAGCAATACGATCGAATATTTGACCCCTAGTTTCCAGAAATTCGACCCCTATTTCCTAGCAAGCAATTTCTAAATCTAATGTAACTAACTCTATCTTTGGGGAAATGGTTGGGCTAGACCCCCTAAGTAAAATTATGAGATAATTGTATATATTTCACCAGTTTCAATGAGAAAAGGGTTGTTTTTTGGTCAGGGTTGGAAAAGAAACATTGTGCACTGTATTTTCTAATATTTTTCCAGTGAATGAAAAAGACATAGGTTTGATTTTACAAGGATTCCTGTGTCAGTTTCTATGGTGATGTGCTTTATGATGTTGTCATTTTTATCTCTTTTCATTTCCATGCTTTAATGTATGTCTTCATTTTTGGTTAAGAAAGAATTTATCTGAAATCTCACTATCAAAAGTGCTATGTTATAGTCTACTAAACAATTAATGTTTTCTTCTTAAATGGAATTTAGAATCCATCCTTCAGTTATATACTCTATATTTCATTTACACCATTCCTATACTCACTCTTATATACTGAATTAGATTGAAAACACCAGAAGGATTTCCTACCTTTCCCCTATCAAACTATCCCTCATGCATTCATCCTCTCAATAGAAAAACAATCAACTTTATATGGCCATATGCCCAATGGATTTTCCCTCTTCCCTACCAACAAATTGTTAAACCTATACATATGATCTCCATACTTGGCTTAAGTCCTAAGTAACTGAATATTTAGACAAAGAGAGCCCTCTCTAAAGCTGGAAGGGTTAGGTTCTAGTTTCAAAGTGGTTTTTGGTTACCTTTGGGTTCCTCTCCTTAGATTAGAGGAATTACGAAGTGATAACGTAGTGACGTTGTTATCGGGGAGTGAAATATTACATATTCCCTGGGAAAGAACCATCAAGTTTCAGATCTGATTATTGATGGTGAACAATGATCAAACACAACAAGGTTGTGTATTATTCATTGGGAAAATCCATACTCAACGAGATCCAGAATTCCAAGTACCCCTGGTGACTCCGTAGGTCAAATATGAGTTATATATCTACAAGGTATACTCCCATGAATAAAGATCACATTCCCGTTTTTCTGAATCACATGCCTCATGTAGATTGACAAAATTGTCTACCTAGATTTAAACATGGAAAAGGAGATGATGTTGCTCTTCATACGGTCAAATTTTACATGCATGTATGCAAGCTAAGGGTTGAATTTCATGAGTACTTCCCAATGAATATTTTCATGGTATCCTTGGAGGGAAATGCACAATCATGGTACGAAATATTTCCAAATGGTTTCTTGTATTATTTTAGAGATTTTCATATTGTATTTTATGAGAGATATAAAGAATGTCATCCTTCCTTGTTGCTTATCAAATACTGTTGCACACATTTTAAAATTTTTACTAAGAGTTTGGAATTTTTGATGAACATGATCATTTCATGGATGAAGAGACACTAGAGGCTTTGCATGAGAAACATTTCCATCATTAGGGTAAACAATGTAGAAGTTAAATGCTATGATACTCAAGAAGATTCTCAGCGTGAAGTAGTTTCTTCCTTAACTGTCAATGAAGTTGATCAGGGTATTGATGTAGATGTTCATGTCTCTTATCCTATGTTGAGTGAAAATTTTCAACAATATTGTCAGTTTTTAAGTGATGAGGAGGAAGAACTAGTAGAGTTTAGCAGCCTTGATACATAAGAACATTTCTAGCAAACAATGTTTTCTTCCTTGACTGAAGACCAATCATGTTTGCATGAAAAAATCCATGTTAAATCCGATAATTTTAATGACTATTTGTAGAAATATTGACAGTTTTCATTTGACCAAACCAAGGATGAAGATAATTTTTCAAACTTTCCTTCATGTCATTCGTCTGCTGAAATTTTTCTCTCATGACAAAGTCGACGAAAAATCAGATCTTTGAAATTGCTTACATGGAAAATTTAGGCAGTGAACTAGTCCTTGTTAGTAGCTTCTTACATATGCATGAGGATCTTGTGAAAGAACTTGTTTCTCGTCACTCCTTTGAAAGTAAAAATGAAATGTTTGATGATATATTTGAGAGTGATTTTGAAACTGAAAACACATAACAACCAACAGTAATATATGAAGCTTCTCTTACTATTTTTGTTCATCAAGAAGACATGATTTTCATATTCTTAAAGATTCTTTTTCCAGCTTGTTTGAAACATCGCTAAAGTCATACTTTTTTTTTTAATATATCATGGGTTTCAATTTCATCCAGAATTTAAGTTTCCATTATGCATCATTATTCGTCTCCTTACGGAGGGTGTGAGTAGAATTGTTGTGAGTGGTGATATCCTTGCTTGGATTCGCTTGAAATTATGTATCACTCGAGTGAGTTGGTTATTCAACATTTTAGTGCAGATAGCAATATGAATAAGCTCAATGATTTGAGCATCTTCCTCAATACTTTTCATATTTCCATTTTAGCGGTGTGCTAATTTCTAGAAATTTGTTTTGGTAGAATTGTATTACTTTTCAACATTCATTTTTCAGTTTACAATTATGTGTTGAAGATTTGGAAGAGAGAAGGTTACAAGAAATAGTTGGAAAATTGAGTTTGGGATCAGTGCATGGATTAGGCTACTTGTCTATGGTGTTCTTTGGCACCTCACACGGAGTATGGTATCCCCATTGGAGCCAATGTTAGTGTCCTATATTATAGTAATCAAAGTCAAGCTTAGTCTTTTCATTATTGTTGTCAATTTGTAGAGTTTTGCTATTATCTCTTAGAGATCAAGTTAATAATATTTTGAGAGAAATGTGAGATCATGTAATTAGTTTGAGTCTAAATTAGGGTTATGTCAAAAATGTTTCGAGTGAGGATGGAAACAATTAATCATTGATTTCCTAAGGTCTAAATTTAGTAAGTTTATGAAAATGTGTCAATCACATCATGAGTGAATATCATAATAGATTTGAGCTTTCATCTGGAGCAGAGAACTTAAGATGCGCAGAAATTTATATATAAATATTTTATTCATAAGATGAAAATTACAGATGATGATGATTTACAATGGGTTGCTTGGCTTATATACCGCCATGGGCACCCTTTGGAAAGGGCATGATCTTATGATTGTGCCCTTTCCTCTAACTAAACCTAAAATTAAACAATAATCTAAAATTAACTAATTTTTTACATAACATTGCCTTCCTCTCGAAAGAATTCTTTGTCCTCAAAGCATACGCAACGACGGATGTTGTTGACAAAATGCTTCATTCTCCCACGAAGCGTCTTCTTCGGTAAGTCTTTCCACTTGATTATATATTCCAAAAATGATCAAGGTTGCACACTGTAAAAGTTCTTGGATTAATCTCTCAATTTCCGTTTTTTGGAGATGTGGATATCGATATGGGTTGATGTTGACAGAGTCTGACCCTGCCTTAACTTCTATTCTATGCTCAATTTCACTATTAGGCGGCATCTTCATAGGTAGGTCTTGAAATACTTTTTCATGCTTCCGAATCAGATCTTGTATCTCTGGTGATTCTTCTCTGGTCATATTTGCATATAACATTTCTAATTGATGACATTGTACTACATAAGTAGGTGCTCTTTTTCGACTCAGCTTCATCATCTGAGATGATGATACAACATGATTTTCTGGTGCTTCGAATCCATGTAGTTTGTACTTCTGACCTCCCCATTTGAATTTTATAAATTGTAATTGATGGTTGGCGACATAAGTACCTAAAGTTCGTAGCCATTGGATGCCTAAGACTACATCTACTCCTCCTAATGGTACCGTGAAGAACGGAGACTCTAATTTAAAGTCTTGAATCTGCAAA